>CAJDSM010017037.1:13568-50982 GCA_903981925.1 Ostrea lurida | reverse complement strand
CCATCGCACTTTGGAGTCTTACATATGTAATTAACCGCTTTGAAATCTGCGAGATCAGGTCGGTCGAATGCCATAGCATTATAATAACCATGCATGTAACCTGAATAGGCACACTAAATGTTTATATACTATCAACAAATTTCAAATTGGAGCCAGAAGAACGGGACATATATATTACCTGTCTTTCACTCTTTGTTCACAAAATGTACGCTGCATTTTGGTGTCATCAAATACACCTCTTTCGCACTGGAAGTTGTGTATTCAACAAAACTCCGGAACGTTGAGGGAAATGATGATCAATATTCCGAAACATGATTAAAAAATTAAGTTTGGTGCGAGTGGCATACATGTAATTCTCTGTTCAATATCCGCACGTATATGCACTGTTTTAATAACAATTCAATCTGTAATAAACCTCCATTTCAATTTCTGTTTTGCGAGGTTTATTATTGATACTTTTTAATAACCAAACTAGAACTTGAAGGAAATTAGCGACGAAAGATAATTAATAATAGCTGTTCTAAGTGAACTTGGAGCAGTCGTGGAGCAGTTCTAAGTGAGCTTAGAGCAGTCGTGGAGCTGTTAGAGAACTAAGCATAGACGTAAATTTGCTATATGTCTATGTTCTAAGTGAACTTAGAGCAGTCGTGGAGCAGTCAGCAGAGCTGTTCTAAGTGAACTTGGAGCAGTCATAGAGCAGCATTAGAACAGTCAGCAGAACTGCTCTAAGTTAACTTAGAGCAGTCATTAGAACTGCTTTACGACTGCTTAAGAGAGGTTAGAACTGGTCGCATCTGTATAATATGGTAGGGAATCGTAACGGTTGTTGAATGCGATGAAAATATTAATCTAAAATGTGACAAACGTCAATATGTCAAAGGAATCTCTCATCTAATGACGTCATGGTAAACAATTAATACGCATCTGTATAAAAAAAAAATACGTCATGTAACATGTAGACTATCTTCAGTTGGCTCACGAAGCTTTGCCAATGGGTATGCTCTCTCTCTCTCTCTCTCTCTCTCTCTCTCTCTTCCTTCCTCTCTCTCTCTCTCTCTCTCTCTCTCTCTCTCTCTCTCTCTCTCTCTCTCTCTCTCTCTCTCTCTCTCTCTCTCTACTCGTTATTTAGAATGCTTACGCGTAGCCAGTAGTGGATATATATGTTTTGCAAATAGGCAACATTGGTTCAATCTCCGGTAAACTTAATATAATTAAATTCCCAACAACTATTTCAAATGAAGTCATAGACTTTATTTTGAAGTTCTGAATAACAAAACAAATGTCAACGTTCATGTCGTAGCAATTTATTAAAGGATGATGCAATCTGAATTTTTGAATATTTAACTTTTTATGAAACATGCATTTAATGATGGAGGTAATATAAGTCATAGACGTAAAGCATTACGTCTATGTATAGGTCCATCATTTCCTGGCGAAAAAAAAATTATAAGTCAGTATTGAAAATAAGGTGGTACTGCCCTTGGTAGAGAAGCATGCTAAATGCCTGAAATTATTGCTAAAATCTTGAAGCAGTCGTAGAGCAGTCAGCAGAACTGCTCTACATGTAAGTTAACTTAGAGCAGTCATTAGAACTGCTCTATACGACCGCTTTAAGAGAGATTAGAGGTGGTCGCATCTGTATATTAGTGTTAAAAGATAACATTATTTCCTTGAAAGTTCTGAGCTGCACGTGTACGTTATATAAGTAGGCAACTAGGAATATCACTAGTATTAATTTCTTCCTAAAAAGATATAAATTTTACACTCAAACTTTGTTGAAAAACTTCTGTCAATAGAGACAGTTATTAAAGGTGTAGTAGTTATATAGAAGCAGTTGCTGTCGAGGAGATACTGTTGAGATTGATTTTGCCATCCCATACACGTAACATTCTAAGATTTTAACATTTCATGTTTCCATTTACTTAACTTTTTTTTTTTAATTTTCGACAAGCAAATATGCTGCCGCCTTTAAACAGTATTTCTCAATACTTTGATTGTTGGAATCATTTCATAGAGCTCAGGCTATTTATAGACACAGCTGCCGACCGCTGACAGTCGGAGCTGCAGCTACTTGCGTAATCTATTTTGCAGACTGGGATACTTATCTGGAAAGGGTGAAGTCTTTAATATAAAGCAAGTAAGACTTTAATATAAAGAAAGTTATTGATGTAAATTTACCTAGTATGCGTTTTATTGTACATTCGTTGAAAATGAAGATACATGTATATATATAGCCAATATTCTTTCTTGGAAATCCCATGTTACTATTTACAGAATAGTCATTATAGCCACTCAAGTTAAATTGTTTATCTATGATCTGGTAGGAAAACAGGTGTTTTTGCATATAGTCCAGGCGATTTGTGCAGATTTTTGGCAGAATTGCTCAAAAAGTGATAGCTTACTTCATAAAAAACATTTGCAGTTCTAAGTGGACCCAACCCGAAAAACCAAAGTGGCGGGAATGGCGGCCATTTTGAAAAACGCATTAATACGAAAATGACAAAAAGTCATATTTTAATGATTTAAAATGATTTTATTAGTTAGGAAAGTATATACTGGTATTTTTAACAATATCCAATGGATATCTTCACATCATACATCAATTTAGAAGAACAAAGTCAATAATCAATGGCGTCCATCTTGGAAAATCATTGAAATGTAAGAAAAAAACTTAATGGACAAAAAATTGCTCAAATGATGTTTGAATCATAACAGGTGTTAAAGAAATTATCAATAAATGATCGATAAAGTCAGCTTGACATTAATAATATTATAAATAATCACACATATACTCTCTGACACAATTTCCACCACAAATACACAGTGATGTACAATTTAGTGCTGCTTTAACACATTTACATTTTGCACAACCATTATTGTTTTTGATCATTGATTTTGATCACTCAAGCACTACCGACTAGAGATGGTGGTTATTTCAGTCCACTTGTGTTTTATCGGGGTCTCAGGTGGCAAGTGATACCCCACGTCCTTTTAGGTGGAAGATGTTAGGTACTCTGGATTAAGGGTGAGTTCAGAATACCTCTGTGCCCTGGAGGTTTTATCCTACCTCATATCTCCCATAGTTTGGGGCTGATGCCCCTAAGTCCGGGTTGTACACCGAACCCTCTCAGAGTTTAGGAAATAGAGCTCCTGCTTCCATGCTAGTGAACCCTGCATTTGATTCCTCGACACCCAATCAGGGATATAGTGGACCATTCATATCTACAGCAGTCTCTACCAAATGCTATGGCGGACCCCAGATGTCACCGGCAACTGCCCTAATACACCTACGCTCACAGTCTGCCCAACCCCGAAGGGATAGGGAGGAGGACGCAGGGATTTCTTTAGGTCCAGGGCGCAGCAGTGCCCGGGCAGTTTTCTTTGACAATAGCTACCCCATACCAGTATGCCCCAGCTTAACACAAAAAGGCAGCGCCACCGCCAATGTTCATCTGACGCGTAAGGCTAGATACAAGGATCTGCATTTTGATGGTAAGGTAAGTTGGAAATCATTCTTGATGAAGTTTGTGAGACTGGCTCACAGTCAAAAGTGGACGGAAGTTGAACAACATGATCACTTTTGCTTCTCTCTGGAGGGAGCCGCCAGTGATTATTACACGCTGCTACTGGATAATTATCTCACCCAACCTTAGTCTTGGAGAAATTCGTCCTGGGGAAATTCGACGAGAGGTTTCGGTCCTCAGCACCAGACATAACTCACCAGCTGGACTTCCAATCGGCACCCAGTCAAGTAGTGAAGCTTTGAAAGAGTGGGCAGAGCACATACTTGGGTTGGCGACTTGGGAATTCCCGAATCTATCTGATGTTTATCCCCAGGCATTGATAAAGTTGTGTTATGGAGCAGAGAATCGTGTTGCAGGGATCTATGCTCTGCGCAGGCAGCCCAAAACTAAGGCCCCAGACAACCTCTGTTGATCGGATGCAGTATTTCCATTATTGCCGAAGTTGTCTCTTCAGAAACCAGAAAGAACAACAAGAAGGGGTAGCGTCAAGGAACCCTTTTTCAGACCCAGTCGGCACACTTCGGCCGATTACATCTAACCTCGGCTGTATGATGAATCGCGCTATGTTGGAATTGGAGCTACTTTTAAAAAAGCTTAAATTAACGTTTCTTTTGAATTGTGACGTCATGTTGTTTGTGGTTTTTTAGTGGGGGTTTTCAAGTCGCAACGTTTTTATTACGTCACATAATCAATCTATGAAATCACAATCAAACTCAGACAGTAAAAGTGGGAAAACTCTCTGCCGGTCAATAGTTGTTTAAAATTAAATGACCGTCAATATTTTTCGTTGGTGCTAATATAAAATGTTTCGTGTTTTCTCTTATATAGAGAACATAGAGACTATTCTTTACTGAATATAACAAAGTAAATCATAAACATATTACGCACTTAATTTTTGTAGCGTTAGGTTTTTTCAATGAGTAAAGAGGCGACCGAATCACAAAATGCCACGTGTATGTGGATATCAAATCCTGTCATACAGCCGAGGTATGACGTAGGTTTCCGGAATCAGCCAAGGTTCGCGAGTGTTTTCAAACCTTGACTCCAGGAACATTCTTAGAGAGTTGTTGGACAGAATACAGCTCATTAAAGCTGCTTTGAGGGAGAGTAAATGTTCCCAAGAGCGTTTTTCATCGGCACTTTGCTCCAGATCGGACTTCCGCGACTTGTTTTAGGTGCGGCAAAGCTGGGAATTTCCGTATACAGTGCCCTGGGACTATAAGTCAGGAAGCGCACAAGGAGCTGACGGCACCTCCTACTAGGAACGACGGCCAGCCCCTGCGTCGCTCTAAAGCCCCATGGTTCAATTGTAGGGTAGTTCTATGCCCTGGTCTGGAGCCAATGATAGGTTTGATACCTACACTTGTCAGTAGAAATCTTCCTGTTGCCAAGAACAACTGGTTTGCTTCTTAGGAAGACTGTGTAATGTCTCCTAGAGGCACAGAGACAGATGGTCATACAACCTAAGACCAGACACCCAGAACAGGGAAAAGAAACGTTCCTATGTGAAACCAGGGTGCCTGAGGAAGTACACGCGCGTGCATTTTAAGGCATTCACCTTTTCCGAGGACAGTAGAGAGGATATGGATCGTGGTAGCAGATCGTAGGTTAAGCTGGAGTCTGATCGTCCAGTGATTCGGGAGTGGACACCCGAGAAACCAGGGATGGTGGGCCTGGGGAAGATTGCCCAGTTATACAGGAAGAGGTGATCGGTGCATCACCATTGGCCAGGTGAGACCATCAAAGGGATATGCAGAGCAATTATGGGTTCAGAACCTATCAGCAAAGACTGTGGCGAATGCTGGAACAGAAATGAGTATGCTGGGGATCTGAGTGGACATGTATGTGGTTCCCTTGAAGGACTCTATGTTGCTTGGTGTAGACTTCATGCGAGGATGTAAGGCGAAATTAGACCTTGAGTATGGCACTCTCTCCATGGAGGAGAGAAGATACAGACGCTCTTTGCAGAGCGGAATCCCAGGACGAGGCTCGGGGTTTTGTTGCCTCAGAAGATATGTGTCAGCGCCATTTCCGTTGCCTTATGCCCTCCTCACTTCGATAGGGAGTTGGCAGATTGTAAGGAGGAACCTAGCATTCGGAGACTCTCTGAGATTCTGCTGATGCCTAGCACTTTCCATGCTAGTGGGAATACCTTTCGGATCTGCCTGGGGAGTCCCTTGGATCTAGTTGCAACGTTGCAGAGAGATGTGTAAAGGGTGCTACTGTTGAACTTGAGCACCAGTTCCTGGAGAGGGGAAGCTTATTTTCCGGCAGCGGGGACCCAGGAGAACTCCTATGGGCCTTGACACCGCAGGATGGTGATTGGGAAATCAAGTTTTTGAGACTATGGGACACTCTGGAGGATATCCGCCCGGTCATATGGTGGAATGGACAAGGGATTTTAAGTACCCAGACAACCAGAGTTCCTCCGGTGCCTTTGGACGTACATGTACGTGGCGGCGGAATGGTGGAGATTGTCGTTTCGACCAGGACGTTCCCTTCTAGACACGATCCGGATTACCCGGACCCTATCTAGACGGACACTTGTGCCCTTCTGTTTTTCTTTGGTGGGCTTCGGTTCTGCCTACCTTGATTTTACCCTGGAGGAGTGCCACTGGCACTATTGTTTCCAGGTTCAAGCCAGTTTAGGCTATGAACCACTTCCTTTTGGAGAAAACAGGGAGAGTGATAGTTGGGTGCGAGTCACTCTTGGAATGACTAGCCCGATAACCTAACTGACGCACGTTGTACGCGGATTTTGTGTACGGTCTAGGTGCATGTAGCATTAGATGCATGGATATTATTACTTTTAAGGTATATCGAAAACAAAGAAATAAAAAAATGGCTTTCAAGATGGCTGCCATTCAAGATGGTCTCCTGTTATATACTTTTTGGACATTCATAATGGTAAACCTAAATGTATGTAATATGTCTACAAAGTTTCATCAAATTTAGTCAAGGCGTTGATTTTTAATTAAAAAAAAATTCTGATTTATTATTAATTTTGCCGCATTCATTTCAAAATGACCGCCAAAAGCCGCCATTTTGAGGTTTTCGATTGGGTCCACTTCTAATATTTATTGGTGTGGCCTAAAGAAGACATGTGCAACATTTTATGCTTTCATCACCTCCTGAGCATTTTTTTTTCACAAATCGCTCGGACTAATATACTTTGTCGATATTTAGTCGAAGTCAGTAAAACATTTAGCACACTGATGATTTTTCCATTCTAAAATCGCCAGAAAAAAAATTGCACTTTCCGCTAAGCAATTTTGTTTCGTCTATCAAATCTACACAACCTACATAGCGGAAAATATTCTTTTTTAATAAAAACTCCGTATGAAGGGTATCACGAGCAGAGCGAAGATGATGTTCTTCCCAGCTGTCAAGTTTAAGTTCCAATGCATGGGTGGAGGTATGCTAAATGCCGCAATTTTACATTTACTTTGAAGTAGAGTATCGTGCATGTTTCTTAATTAATCGTACTAATTGATGTTTTCATTGGGGTAAACCTAACGGTTAACTGAGCAACAATCGGTGGTAATGTACACCTATGCGATATTGTTCCGGTACACACAAAAATGTAGATAATCTGACTGCATTTCCTCCTTTGTGAATAAATGTAATCATACCCCCCCCCCCCCCCCAAAAAAAAAAAAAAAACTCCCATTATTATATATACAAAGTCGAATGTAGAGCAAGACGGACCTCTGATAAACGCAAGGCAGGATCATTTTGCCAAATAAGAATAAGCATCATCTGCTGACTGGTCACACCCGTCGTGAGCCCTTCGTTGAAATAAAGTAAACCGGATTGTCCGTCGTCAAATCTAGTACGAAATGACATCAAAAGGTGCTTAGCCCCTTTGGTTAACATATGACTTAGTGATAATTTGTAATCCAGACAGTCATTTTAATATAGCGATCGTAGAATTTGCGAAACGATAACTTTAAACAAGATTCTTTATAACCCTGCAGCATCAACTTTTTTGTTACTAGTTGGCCTCGCTTTGAAAGTCCCAGTACGCATAGCATGCTTTTGTGTATCGAATCAACTGGGCGATATACACACCATAAGCAGGTGATAGTGGTATATTACTGCATAAGAAAGGAAAGTTGACGATTGCAAAGTTAAAGTCTAATCAATGGGATGGACGAATTTGATATACCTATACTGGATTTCAAAGCTTCACTAAACCCTTAAAACATAGATACCGTATAAGTAGAAATAGCGAGACGCAAATTTAGCGTTTTCTCCATAAAAAGTGGTATTTTATTTTAGCGGTAAATAATTTTAGCGATTTTATAATCTGTTACTTCGAAAAGCTCTTCCAATGATTTGGAATGAATTGTTAGCGACATCTAATTTTAGCGATCTCAAAGCCCTCGCTAATAATGCCAAAATTAAATCCTCGCTAAAATTTCTGCTTATACGGTATATTGCAGGATCCAGTAAACTGCTTTAACCAAGCCTCTTTTGTTATTTCTCACGAGTTGACTTTCAAAACAAGTCTATCTGAAATACTAGTATTAGGCATAGCTCTGATCCTTGGCTCCAGTCTTTTGGCACTACATCGTTCAGCTCATCAGATATTTAAATAGGTTCTAGGGTGAGGTTGAAGTGATGTTAATTTTTTTATGCCCCCGTGATCGAAGATCGGGGGGCATATTGTTTTTGTCCTGTCTGTCATTCTGTCCTTGTGTCATTCTGTCTGAAACTTTAACCTCGGCTATAACTTTTGAAAGGTAAGTACTAGGCTTTGATATTTCACATGTATGTTCCTTATGACAAGACCTTTCCGGGGTACCACATTGTTGACCTCCTGACCTTGACCTTGAAGTTTGACCTACTTTTCAAAACTTTAGCCTTAGTTATAACTTTTGAATGGTAAGTACTAGGCTTTGATATTTCACATGTATGTTCCTTATTGACAAGACCTTTCCATGGTACCAACATTGTTGACCTCCTGACCTTGAAGTTTGACCTACTTTTCAAAAACTTTAATCTAGCTATAACTTTTGAATTAATACTAGGGCTTTGATATTTCACAAATGTATGTTTCTTATGACAAGACCTTTCCGTGGGTACAAAACTTTTGACCTCCTGACCTTGAGTTTGAACTTATAGACCTACTTTTCAAAAACATAACTTTAATGGCAAGAGTTAGGGCATTCATATTTCACTTGTTGATTCTTAGACAAGTCCTTTTATCTGGTACCAAATGTTTGACCTTGACCTTGAATTTTGACCTACATTTTAAAAACTATAACATTGGCCATAACTTTGGAATGGTAAGGTATAGACCTTTAAAATTTCACATGCATAATCCTTATGACAACCCTTCCATTGATGTGGAATACGGGGGCATTCGTGTTTACAAACACATCTTGTGAATTTCTACATTGGAAAGAGAATCGGGAAATTAAAAAGAAAAATTTGGGTTTTCATGCTTGTTTTCGAGCCTACAGTGTTTTAAACATGAACCTTTTTGCCACTAAATATACTCAAGAATTTATTCATTTAAACTCCATTCATCTGTTGGTGTAAAAAAATATACGAATACAAATCAATCATTACATGAAATAGATACATAATAAGTCTTCTTACCAATACAGATATAAAAAAAAGAATAATAATTGTAATGGAAATAATGACCTTTCTGCACTTGGTATACGGGAAAACTCATGCTATCGCATTTCAGAGTTTAAAAATACATTTTAGGAGTGATGTCAAATTCTTAAAATTCACGTAATATTCAGAGTCCTGTCTCAAAATTTAAAATGGAACTTTAAAAAGTGGAGATTTTCGGTCAATTTTTTAAAATATTGCGCGAAATACTGATTTTTTTGCACATAATTTCGAAGAGTAATTGAATTGGACTTTTTCAAGAATAATGTATTCTGTTTGAAAAATACCTCAACAAAATTAATACAAAAACAATATTTGAACTAGTTCCAGTCTCATCTACTTGTATCATTATATCATTAATTCTAAAACTGTAATATACGAATAGGGGTATAAAAAAGAAGGTATATTGGATGAAACTGAAATAAAACTGTAAAATCATGTTTGACTCAATCATCCTTCCGCCACAAGATATAGTCCCTTTCAAAAATTGAATTGACACAAAAAAATTTCAATTTGAAACCCGTGGGGATCCGGTTAGAATATGTCCCCAGCATCTCTTGCGTGTCGTAAGAGGCGACTGAATGGGGTCATTCGGATGAGACCGCAAAAACCGAGGCCCCGTGTCACAAGCAGGTGTGTGGCACGAAAAGATCCCTCCCCCTGCTCAAAGGCCCTAAATGCCGAGCATAGGTTCAAAAATTTTGCAGGCCTTCACCGGCCAATGGTGCGTCTCCATATAAGTGAATATTCTCCGAGTGGGACGTAAAACAGTAAATAATCAATCAATCAATCACTGGACAGGGTTCAGTTGTAATATGTTACTAGCTTGAAATACGGATATGTATTTACATGTAATTGCAGTGGTAAAATTAGAAATTCATATCAAAATTAAGGATTATCTCCCTCAGGCATAGCTCTGATCCTTCGAAGTTTTTGGCCCAAATCTTTTGGCACTACATTGATCACTTTTACAGAGTTTCACGTTCATGTTTCGGATTTCCAACATTTCGGTTTGAGCATCACTGAAGAGCCATAATTTGTCGAAATGCGCATCTGGTGCATAAAAATTGGTACGCGCGATATAACTTGATTTATTATTGTATAATGTGTAATATGTTTGCACCGATGGGTCAGTATTGAACCAGTAAATATTTAGTGATAGCGCTCCTGCCGCAGTTGTTCTCCCAAAGCCCAGCCTACAACAATCCTTAAATTAACATGTACATGTTTCGGATTTCCCAACATTTCGGTATTCGAGCATACATGATGAGACATAATTTGTAGAAAACAAGCGGCACCTGTGCATCACAATATTGGATACTGTAGACAGATTTAAAAATTATGCAGTTTAGCCACACAAAGCTGATATCTTCAGTACTTTTGTTAATACTTGACGGTCCAAGCTTTGTCGTATTAAATGAAGTTATTGATGAGATTAAATCATATTTTAGATAGCCATGTCCGTAAGCAGAGACGATGACGAATTGTACTGGAAGGAAATGAAGAAATATTCTTCTTTTTATTTTGACGAAGACCTTAGGCTCAACCATAAAAGGCTCAAAGAGAGATTGGATAAATTGTTAGAAGACATTGATTTTGGATTTGATACCATTGAGGAAAATGTTTGTGTTCACAATTTTGTTTCCTATCTTTATTGGAACAGCGACGAGAAACAAGAGGCAGTTAGGTTTGCCGAAAAAGCTCTAGAATTGGGAAGTACATGCACATATACATCATTAGGTGGGACAGAAAATTTGGTGACCATCGGAAATCTTCGTCACTTTCATAAAATGAATGGGGATATAGTAGAGGCAAGAAGATTAGATGAGCAATTTGAAACCTTGTCCAAAAGAGAAGATTTTCAAGAACTCAAATATATTGCCAAAGCGGAACAAGCCATTTGCTTATCAAAACTTGGTCCCTCTTACAGTCGTAAAGCTATTCAGATTTTTTATGAAACTGTTGACAAAATGCAAGATACAATGAATTGCTGGCAATTTTACTTTGCCTTAACATTGAGAAGGAAATCCCATACTGTAGTTTTTGACAGTGAGGATAAATACGACACAGCTTTCAGAAGAGACATAGAGATGGCGTTCAATAAATTTTTGAAAATCATTTCCGATAATTATTTAGAAAAGCTTAAATCAAGATCATGGTGCGAAATCGGAATAATATTGCAGCGGATACCAGATCTTGCAAGAACTGATTCATGCTGTGAAAAGTTTGGGGATTTAAATCCCGAGAAATGCTTTACGAATGCTTTGGAAATTTGTCCTCAATCGTACCATGCCCTTCAACAGTATGGTAAATACTTGAGATATATGTTCAACTTTCAGAAATCAAAAGAAATGCTAGAGAAATCATTATATATTCGTGAAACATCAACTGGTCGTCACCAACTTGGTGTTACTCTTCAGAAAATGGTTCTTCAAGAGCACACAACAAAGAAAAGAGCCAAACGTTCCCAGCAAAGAAATCGTGTTTCTTTTCGGACAAACACATCAGATCTTCCGTCAACACAGGTCAACCTAAGTAGCACCAAAAACACTACTGATGATACAGAATGTACGGCGGCAATAAACAGGATAAAACGGCTGAAAAACAAATTAAAATCACCAAGATGTGTTCCACAATATCCTGAACATCCAATGCTTCTAAAAGCCGAACAACACCTGCAGAGAGCTATAGAACTAGACGTAACCTTCGACATTGCAAGATATGCTTTAGGTCAGGTCCAGAGAATGCTAGGAAAGAGGGAAACAGCACTTAGGAATTTTCGAGATATAACACACGCTAAAAAGGGATCAAATGATCAGTTTCTCTCACTAGCTGCTTTTGAGCAACAGGCATTCTGCAGATTTGATTTGATGAAAAAGAATGGCGACGAAAAAGAATTAGAAAATGCTAAAGAAGCTTTATGGAATGCTTTGAGTATTATATCTATTTATATTAATGTATATCCTGAGCTGAAAAAGGTATGTAGCACCATTAAAGAACTTCAAAATATTGTATTAAAAGATACGTTACACCCAGAGGAGGAAGCCAAATTTCATGAAATGTTACAGAATCGAGAAAAAGCCGTGGATTTGTACTCGAAGTGTACAAAATCAAAAGAAATATACATGAAAATGGTTCAAAATTATTTGGCTGATGGAAATTTCAAAAAGGCTATTTGCCTATTAGATCAACTAATAGTAAACAAAGACCCATGCTGTCCCTCTGGAGAATTTTTGTTTCAAACTTACATAGACGGAGCAAAATATTCTTTAAGAAACAGAAAATTCGACGACGTAAAGATCAGAATCATGCAATCTCTTAGATACATTCCAGCATGGGAGAAATATTTTGAAAATGAAAGTGACACCGATGTGGATTTTCACATCATTCATGAGTGTGAGGAGAACTGTCCACGTGCAGAGAAGCTGTTGGGGATACTGAAACGTAACACTTTCATAAACTGGAACGTTACACTGAATGCGGAGGATTGCCAACCGGGAAGAGATGTTCTAGAATATTATGATGACACATCGAAGATGGCAAAATTCATTCTTCTTTTTCTTCATGACAAATTATCAAATTGTGATGATGAGTTTCTAAAACTAGCACAGAAAGATATCATCATATGTATGAAGGAGAAGACTTTGCTCATGACTCTCGGTGACGAAGACCAACCTTCCTACAGGTACCTTCCCACAATTACACTCCCGCCAACGATGGACTCTGTAGAAGATGGCGATGGAGACTCGGAGATGGTTCTGGAAGCTCGTATCATATGTGACATCTTAACGGCAACATACCAATTACAGGTGAGTATTCAAACCCAAGTTTTTATGTTTAGATGAAATTGGTTGTGATGTGCATATTAATGGCGAAACAATGTGTCTTCCTCCATTTTGTTTCAAACTATATACATTCCAATATAAACATCTTATTGTCCAGTGAGGCCTTTAGAAGTCTTGGTGTTTAACTTTCAAGTCTCTATAATGCCTATGCCCCCAGAATCTTCGATTCGGGGGCATATGTTTATTGGTCTGGCAGTTTGTCTGTTCGTCTGTTTTTCTGTCTGTTTGTCCGCAGGAAAAACTTCAACATTGGCTAAATTTTGATGTCGATAGAAGGTTTGGATGTGCATTTCCTTGTTCTACCCCCCCCCCCCTGGATAACCACGACTCTACATGAAATATAACATTCACAATTCAATCATATGCAACGTTGCTTTGAAAAAAAAAATTCCTATAAAAGTGTGGAAGACACGCAAGTAATTCTACAAAATAAAGAATTATCAAAGGACCTTCAGTGGAAAATATTAAAGTTCAAATATAAAGCAATAACTGTTTTCCTTAAGGTATCACGTTTGTTGTGGAATAATGTAAACGCAAGCACAGTGGAATGGAAGAAATTTGATATTTAGGTTTACTCGGGTATATTAGATCTTCATTTCGCATTGTCAATATTGTTTTTCACGATAATTGGCAATAAACCCGATCTTGTGAAATTTGAAAGGTACTCTTTGTCACTCATTATCACACAGAATGAAGTCCTGTCGAGTAAGTCACTCAAGGCTTTACTTTCTGCTCGCGAATCGCTGTTGAACAGCGATTCGCAAAATTATAAAGAATGTACAATATGTATTTTTTTTTTATTGATCGATTATCATTCAAAATGCCCGTTGTAGAAATATCTTTGAAAGGGAAAGTACTTAACAATATATAAGGGTTTTTTTCTGACTGACCAGGATAACCTTTGTCGATATTTTATTTTTTTTTTCAGACAAAGGGCACCTGCTCCAAGAAGACGAGTACAAGTAGGCATGAACCATGACATCATACTGTCAGTGTTGTATTGACGCTCAATCAACTGTCGTTTGAATAGAATGTTCGGGAATTTGTACAGGTTTCTATGGTTCAAATACTAATAGATATACTGTATTATACAACCGATACATGCTACATAACCTTGATCAACATCACCCACGATTATTGTAGAGTGCGTGGTGTGATTTCGAGCACGCTAAAAACAAAAAATGTGTATAACACAATATACAGGAAACGAATCACATAATTATATATACATCTACTCGATACTTTCCTTGATTTACTATGAAACTTTATTGCTTTTAGAGTTTGGCAAAATCCATAAACTCTTAGTCGCGCACGTATTCTCTGCAATGTGAACTATTTTAGTACAGTATGTTATATACTACATGTACAACTATGACATCTAATTGTAAAGTTCAAATATTATGATTAGGGATGTCAACAAATATTCAAAAATTCAAGTGTACTGATAATTTACCAATTTTGATTTCCTATTGATATCTAAAATTGCTCGAAAAATTTAGCACTTTCTGCCAATTCGCTTCCATCAAAGCCATTTCGTTTCAGCTACGAATTTACTTGTATGAAAACTACACAACCCACCTGCAGACACAGCGGAAATCTTTTTTAATAAAAACTCTGTGTAAAGGGTATCACAAGCCAAAAAAAGTGAAAATTTTTGTTGTTCCTAAATGTGTTCCATATGTTCTTTCTAAATCTGTGTTCCAATGCATGGATGAGGGTATTCAAAATGTCATTTTGTAATTATACGTTTACCTTGAAACAGAGTGTAGTGCAGTGGTATCTTAATTTATAGTCATAATGGATGTTTTAATTGGGATCTACCTAACAGGACATCGACGGTTAATTAAACACTACTCGGTGGTAATTTTGTGGGTAATTTACGTCTATGTGATCCTGCTCATGTTGGTATACACACTCAAGCTAGTGTTTGTCATGTTTATCCCATACAATGCCTTTACGTGAAAAACTTCCATTTCAATAACATTTATGAAGTGAAATCAAGATTTAATATGTCATTACATGTATGTGTGGCTATCTTAATTGTTGGTAAATACACGTAAAAATATGTTTGTGAATTGTACTGAATTATTTATTATGTACATATGTGTATACATTGTACAAAAGAACATGTAATAAATTTAGTAGAATATATGTAATCAGTAATCTTGCACCAATTCCATGTTACGTTATCACAGTTCATGCAGAATGATATTCATTTTGTGATAAGCAGTCACATCTGTAGTACAAGTCGAAACAGGATATAAAAGCAAAGATAACGAACAGTGATCCCATATAGAATACAAAAATACAGATCTTTGGATACACCAGAGGTGGGATCAGGTGCTTAGGAGGAGTAAGCATTCCTTGTCGACAGGCCACGCCCGCCGTGAGCCCATTGTCTTGATCAGGTATTCAACGGAGTAATCCGTAGTCAAAATCAGTGTATGAAAACGGTTTAACAATTGCTATGAAACATATCAGACAGCATTTGACCAAATGGCAGGTCCAACTGGCCAACTAGATCATTATAACGACCATAGAATTTGCAAAATACTGCCTTTAAACGTGACTGTTGAATCTCCTGCAACAACACCTTGTTTGTAAGTAGTCTGCCTCGATTCAAACACTGATTGTACGCAGAACAAACCCTTGGGTATCGAATAAATTGAGAGACAAAACATCATATGCAGGTGATGATGGGTAGTTGATGGAAGAAGCTGAAATCATCCCATTTTTCATGTAGTTAAGTTGACAATTTGCCTTTAATGGATATGTTCAATAAAATATCCAAGTGCGAAGAATATAATTATATACATGTACATGTAACAAGCATTCTGACAGTGCTGCATGGGAGTTATATATAGATTCTAAATATTGGTTGCAAAAATTATTGGACTGCAACAACATTAGATATGCATTGCCCCCTCGCAACTAGTTCCGGAGGGAATATAGCATTGCAGCGAGGCAGTGTAACTTTTCTATATACTGTCCGCTATACAACTTTACCCCGCTCAGAGAAGCTTCATCCCGAAGCTTAGCATGGTTTCTCTCTAGATGTTTTGTCACCTCTTTAACAACAGCATCCGCCGTTCCAAACGACATCCAGAGTTGTTCCCATGTAAAAAATACGTCTGTACATGGACACAAAGTGTCAGAACTCCAGAGGGAATCAACCTCTGAACCTGAAGCACGCCCATCAAACGCCAGAGTCACTACGCTGTCATCGTTTTATAACGTGTAACGGTCACCCATCCAGGTGTTGGCCACAAGTTGCTGTTGCTTAACATGCATGATCAAGAGAGAGGCTAGTACCACATCGCCAGTAAAGTTAGCAAGGTATTATAAGTTCCCTCTTACATGTATACTGTCCGCTTCGTATATTTCCCCTGATCAGCGAAGCTTCGTCCCGAAGATTAGCATAGGCTCTATCTGAATGTTTGGTCTTCTTTTAAGGAACGGAATCTGCCGTTCTCGACGGCAACCACCGTGGTTCCGGGACCGAATCACGTCCATACATATACACAGAGTCCCACAGCTCCAAATGAAAATGTACCTAAAGCAAGTCCACCAAACACCAGCGTCACTACGTTACCACCATTTTGTAACATGTAGCGGTCATCCATCCAAGTGCTGATCACCTTCATCGTTCCTTATCGAGCGTGATCAAGTGAGAAACTCTACCACATCGGATCAAGAGAGAAACTCTACCACATCACCAGAGAAGCTAGTTCCTTTGTGAGGCAGTATAAGTTCTCTATTTACTATCCGCTACAATAAATATACAATGTGTGCTTACCAAAAGATAATGTATTGCAAGGAAGCGAATGATAGACATGTATTTTCTCACTTAATGTTGTATTTAGTTATTAACTTATCATTCATATACTACTTCTGATATTTAAAAGCAGAAACTTTAGCTCACCGTCTGCCCATCCGTAAACTTATCACCAAATCAAACTAGGCTAATTCCATTCAACCTTACATGTATCTCAAAGCATGTTTGGGCAAATAGTATTAAAGTTTGATCTCTTGAAGAACAACAGCCTTTTCCTAGGGTAGATAATGAAGAATTTGTAAAACTTTTGTGGTATGTTTTTAAAATGTTCTAAATAAGTTTCAGTCTTATTTTGCACATATTATCTTAGAGTAAAGTGGATTCAGGTTTGTTCAAATATATCTTCAGATGAATTGAAGATGTCTTAATCGAAGCGAATGTCTTTCTAATTGAAATGAAGATTATATTTCTAATTATTTAGAGATAATCTTAATCAAATTAGAGAGCGATATTTATGGGTTTATGTCAAATCAGTGAAGTCCATTTCAAATGAACTGGAGCGCCCGCTCATTTGATTAAAGAAAGCACTAATTAATTAACAGATTTTTCTGATTTACTAATACAATCCGCCTGACATGTTTTACACTATATGACACGGTTCCTTTCACACTGATTTTGACCGTGGGTTGCTCCGTTTACCAGAATGAGATATGTAGTGCTCGCTGTGGGTGTGATTGATTGACAGGGATGATTACTATTTCTAGGAACCTGATTCCACTTTTGGAATGCCCAGGGGTCTGGGTTTGTCTTGCTCTTAGTTTTGTTTTCTTTTGAGAAGTAATGAGATCGATCAATGTTCGTTATGTTCACTTTTCCCTTCTAATTTATTGGAGATAGCTCTGATTTCATCAGATTGATCTAATAGTGTTGGATAAGAGAGAAGTGCAATAAATTCACATGTATTGCAGATATCTATGATTTGATTTATGATTATGTATTTTATATAAAACAATATTTTGAATAGATATTTCAAACCATGATTTTCTTTTTCAGATGAGATCATGAAAGCTTCAATAAATTGAATAGTCATAATAACCAATACCGCTAACTGAAGTTAAATGCATAATCAATCTGAGCACTTCATTATATCACTTCGTGTTCACTCGCCATCATTTCTAATTCATTGTCCAAGAATTGTGTAACAACAATGTTTCCAATTTTTAAAAAAAAACTACATAATTTAATTTAGAAATGTAGGAAAGTGAATACGATGAACATTGAAGTAAAATCAAATACGTATATAAACTTATGGAGAAAAATTTGTAAAAAAAAAAAAAAAAAAAAGTTGTAAAAAGAAAGAAAAATGTCAACGAGTATATGTAATATATAATACCCTGGAAATGTCGGGGTATCTCTTCCAGTAACCAGGCACTCACCCATGGAAAAAAAATCTTGAAACTAAGGTTTCATTACCTTGCGTTCGGATCATCGCTGACACGTAATAAGGAAGATAACACAATGATTGAACTTCGTACCTATTGTCACACATGTATTCAAATGTTTATACTTGTGTAGATAGTGTAAATGTCAACTTTCATTCACGAGCTCGAATGAGGAACGTTGTTGATGTGTTTTTCAATTTGACACCGCGTAAATAACTAAAGGATATAATCGGCCATGTTGTCTTGTGTTAATGTGACGAAAGGTTTTGGGAACAAATGTTAAGAATGTCGATACACGGTGTGACATGGAGGAAAATTTTACCGTGTGTAGTAATTTATTTGTGACGTCCCTTACTGTGTCAGGGTTTGTGGAAATCGCCGGGCCCTCTGGTAAAGAATATATTTTTGTCATTGACGTCACGTGGTCAGACAATCGATCTTTGACTGTGAAAAGGACCTATAAAGATTTCTTAAATTTCCGGTCAAAATTGCTGAATGCAGTGAAGCATGTGAAATATGATGTCAACATACCGGAGTTACAAGGTAAACACGACACACCGTGGCTGCTTATCAGAATAAAACGTGCAGCAATGTAAAATTGTCATATGGTGTCCTCTGAACTGATCGCTGCATGTAATTGTTTGTAAAAATGTCACTTTTCTTGTCTGTTTCTTATTTATTTTGTAATTACTGTTCTCTTTACAAAAACGTAATTATTTAGTCCATTCGGCATTGACAACGATTTCCGAATGACAATATTTCAGCCCCCAGTTGTAGTACACTTCTTCGCTGAAAGGTTTTTTTTCTCTTCATTTTATCTTATTTCTCTTCTCCTATAATAATTATTCCGTGTTACATATAACGCTGTTGTTTATTCGATAGATATCTTATTGAATTTGAGGACATTATTTAAAACGTGTCCTTGTGAAATTGTTGTACATGTAAGTTACGTGTAGTATTGCACGTGATTCAGACACTAGAAGTCTAAATATTGATTGCGTTGTCTTTAAAAGTGACTGTGTTTTGAGAAGTCTCGCATCTGAAGGATGCTCATCTCAACTTCATTGGACGACTGGAAGTGGAAGTAGGTGTTACAATTGGCAGTTGCAAGATATTTTTAAAAATGTTGCCCAACGCACCATACTAGTATCTGTTGCACAAAGCAATATCATACTTCTCCTTTGGAGCAAATATTAACACCATAGTTTAACAAGTTATAACTGTGTTGGGATGCCAAGTTGAGTGACACAAATGTCCCCGAACACCTCCCAATGCCCGAAATGGCGACAAAGAAGTTTATTATGGCCAGAAATAGACTTGGGATCCTGAATTCAACCTAAAAATTTAATTTGGTTGAAGTCCGACAAACTTCATTTTGTGGAAGTCATTTTGAAATGACAGCCATCTTTAAACATTTAAAAATTTAATATAAAGATATACCGACGCTAGATATGAATCGCGTACCCTCACTTAACTACAAAACCGAAATGATGTAGATATTTTAGCACTTTATACATTTCCGTATATGGCGGTCATTTTGAAAATGACGGCTCAAAATTTATTTAAATTTGGTTGAAATCCGACAACTTTGATTTTTTCACGTTTTTCGGCCGCCATCTTGGATCGGCGGCCATTTTGAAAATTTCTAAAGTTGATTGTACCCCTCCTCATGACTCCCTATCACTCCACAAAGTTTGAACTGAATCTGTTAAAGCATGTTCATAAATTTCTCACTAAAGAAGAGGAATATAAGAAGAAAACAAAAACAATATCCCCGACGCTACGTGTTCAGGGACATAATAATGATCGTCATTGAGCAATATGAACTACGTATGACGTTAGCAGCACGGGATCGCTTAGTCCGATTGCGTTATTGTTCGTTAACGATTCACCACAGTGCCATCTACAGCATCTGCCATTCTTGGAATTCGCAGAATTAGGTATTTAGCATCACTGAAGAGACATAATTTGTCAAAATGCGCATCTGGTGCATCAAAATTAGTACCGTATAAGATTAGCATTATGACCCCTGGGTCGAGGCCTCTGCTGGTGGACTGTTAATCACCGAGCGTCTCTACAGCCTAGTTGCTATGCACTTTGTTACTAGCTTGAAAATACGGATATATTTTTAATTGCAGTGGTAAAATAAAAAAAAAAAATTTAAAATTAGAGATTATCTCCCTCAGGCACAGCTCCGATTCTTCGACGTATTTGGCTCCAGTCTTTGGCACTGCATTTTTCAGCTCTTCCTGTTTCCAATATTTCGCTATGAGCTTCACTGAAGAGGCATAAATTGTCGAAATATTCATCTGGTGCATCAAAATCTGTACCGTATAAGATTAGCATTACGCTGTTCACAGTCGACCACGGAATTCCGGAATTAGAGCGTGCATACATGTTCCTGGCATTGTTATGACTCTGCAACATCTTCAATGGCCTCAGACTCGCAGAGTATGTCCGCGGCAATGCTGGTGGTCAGTTTGGTCCAGAGATAAATCTTGATTTCTACTGCAGAGGCCTCATGAAAGACTGAGATTGTGTATGCGTCAAAAGAAACGTTTTGGTGTAGGCAGCAGTATTTATACAGATAGGACAGTATCAGTACTTTAAGAGATCTACGGTACATGTATATTGGTGAAAGTCATCCAGTCACACGTGGTTCCAAGACTGCAGTATCTCTGAGCAGTATTATATCATGACCATTCCAGACCACATATTGCCCGTCCGAAACGTGGTGCTCTTCAAATATATGATATCCTGGTTCTACGTTGGCCAATCAAATCACCATATCTGTACTTAGATATCAAGCATGCATACATGTAGGATTGACTTGATAGCCGCAATGGCCAAAAAAAAAAAAAAAAAAAAAACAACTCCAAACCCAACCGCAGTCCCAGTCTCTGAAACTCAGAAGTACCTTTTATTGACAATTTAAATACACTTAATTGCCTCTATGGGTCGGCTTTATCAGGTGCTGGTGCTCGTGGGGAGCACTAAATATAGAACTTGGGAGACCTTCAACTGTCATTGACAGTAATTATCATTCAAGAGTGGTTGTGATACTTACATCATTTTTGTCTCATCAATATTATAAAGGCAAAAATCAATCTCGTAAGTCCTAAATAGAATACAAAACAAGGGTTAAGCAAACACAGACCCCTGGATACTCCAGAGAGGTGGGATCAGGCCAGATTATAAAAAATTTTGAGCACGTTTTCATACTCAAGCTCAAACTCGGTGATCTAAATCTTTTTTTGAAACTTTGATATAATCATTCTTATACTTAAATGGAGTACATGGTCAATTTCAAGATGTTTTTAGTATGCTTTAGAGTTTAGTCTGAGTTGTACCCAAAACAAACATGGCTGTGTATAGATAAATGAATCGGCACACAGTATGAGTTTGAGTATGAGTTCAGAAAAAAGTTTTATAATATCCAGGCCAGATGCCTAGGTGGAGTAAGCATCCCATGTCGACCGGTCACACCCGCTGTGAGCCCATTGTCTTGATCAATAAATCAATCATTACATGTTAGTAGATTTCTCACGTCTTAAAATGAATATGAAATTGCATATGCATTTCTTTTTGTTTTTTGTTTATTTTTTCTTTTATCAGTATGTTGTTATAGCTATGCTACATGTATTGACTACGGGTTAATACAAATGACGTTTAAATTGTTGTCGAACTAGTGTACTCTCCGGAACTAGTGTGACGAGAATAATAGGGATCTGGCTAGAAAAACCGTTCCGACAAATTCCAATTTACGACTTTTAGTCGAGAACCAACTTCTGTACATGTACAGATATACCCACGGTGCTTTATGTTAACTATCAATGATGCATAAATGTACAGAATATGCTTTCCCTCAGTGATTCTCATAATAGTAAAATATTACATTAGTATCTTGGTTTATTTTATAAGACTGTATTTTTTAGTAAACTGTTAATGGTGTTTTAATATTTTGTTTCATATTTAGGTTACAGAATATTTCGTCGTTACGATAGAAAGTTGGCCGAAGAGCGCGAAGAGGAACTACAGAAGTTTGCGAACTTCATTTTGAATGGTGATCGGCGGGTAATTATTTGTAACAAATATGTATTACTTTCTTCATATACACGTATATACTGTCTACTCTTCGAGAGTCGATGCACATTTCACATTTCTTTAGATCTAGAATCCGGAGTATACATAGGTTTTGGTTCCTAATTAGAAAAAAAAAAGAAGCAGCAAAAATATACAAGAAAACGTGTCGTGTCCACCTCTACATTTCCAGATTTGATGTCAAATTATAGGGATTTCGAACCTTTGCTAATCTGTGATATTTCTTCTTAAAAATCTTCACTTTAAATGCACAATTTTAGTTTTCTTGTCGCTTTGAAAATATACGGCTTTGTTATATGTAATTGTCAAAGAATGTTTAAACTATTTCAACATTACTTTTTATATATCTCATTTATTTTCATATTCATTATCTTTTAGCTTAGACATTTGGCAACTGTTGTTGATTTCTTTGAGCCTCAACCTACAGACCCGGTCCCATATCGCAGCCCACCAGATGGCGCATGCTGTGATTCAGACACAGAAGATCCGTTTGCTGAAAATATCTTTGATAGGAAATGGGTGAAACACAAGTGATCAGTTGACAGTTGTCTCCGTATTAAAGCTGGATCAAAGACATGCAGTGAAATGCCGATTATAGCCCAGTTTCTTGATCTACCTGTGCATTGTACACCGCGACATTGCGATCATTCGATACATTAGACGTTAGATCGATCATATGACAAGCTTACTCTTCCAAATATCAATTATATGAAAAGAAAACGATGTTGTAATTTCTGTCCATTAAACTGTGGAGATCCATTAGCGATCAAACAAGACTGTCTATCTGCAGATTTTTGTTCTGTTATTTTTTTTTAATGCAATGTAGCTATTTACTTTTTATTTTACTAGTTTGTTCAATAGACAAAGAAATAAAATCTATGAGTAGTTTCAAGTAATATCTTGTCAATTGAGAATTATTTTTTCCTCTACGTACATCAGTCAACTGAGACTTTTGCAAGTCTTTGTCGTAAACTGGAGAAAACCAATTTCCTATTGGAAAGTGAAATCAAGGACAAGAATTGATAGTTTACACATTTTTATGTCAAACCAAACTTTCCCTTTTTAAATCAGCTAGGGTTTATCATATCCAAGCAAGAATTTAATAAAAAAAAAAAAAAACCTTTTGAAAACCAAAATTAATGGTGGAACCCCCTTTTAAAAATGTCTGGGTCTTCTGACTTCAGTATAAAATAATGAAACCTTAGATTATGGATTGTTATTCAAAGATTTGGATATTGCATTTTAAAACTGTCTATGTATACCACTTTCGACAACATGGAAAATTAAAATCAATAGGCAACATAAAAACTTAAAATTTGATAAACTGAATGTTCTTTGTATTTGGAAGAAGTGTAGAACGAACGCTATTGGGATTCTGATTTATTATACAATAAAAGATATGAATAGCACAATAAGACAAAGAATAGGACAAGCATAAACCTGATGTACTTTAAAAATGTAAGAGTAAAACCGTAGTTATGAGATTGAATAATGGAAAAGTGATATAAAAAATGACGTGCATATTAGCCAAAACGACTGAAAAAGATTAAAGACTTGTTGCATGGAAACTGTCTGGCAATACAAAAAAATGCTTCAAAAGCAGACTAATAAGAGAACAACTATCCAGTGAAAGTACCCCCAACAGGAAGAATTAAAGAACGACAAGGCCTGTACAGAAATTACACGTTACACCAGTATTGATGTATTACTATAATAGAACTACAACTAAAATATTTTTAATAGAAAATTGAATACACGCACAGGACTGCAGAAGATTGTCATGTTTTTTTTTTCATGAATGATATACCTGAAGTTCCAAGCGTCTGAAAAACTAGGTTCACACGGCAAGTAAAAATTATTTTCATCTGAAAGAAATTTAATGAGAGAGTTGTTTTTTTTCTGCAAAGATAATTTGTAATACGTCCAGCGTTAACTTGAGTTTTCAGAAACTTTTAAAATGGCAATAAATAGTGGGTAATCTTAAAGCGTACACTATTCATCATTCTGTAATTGTCATATGACTGTCGTCAAAACGTTACATGATCGATCTCCATTGGAAAACCTTTGATAAATAACAAATTCAGCATTCTATAGCCGTATAGTTGTGCTACGAAAACTCGAGCAGCAAAAACTAGAATTGTAATTTAGAAGATCAATCTTAAAGAAAATGTTGACGCAAAGTCTACTTCCAACTTCTGTCTTGCTTGAGACTTATAATTTTTTGGTGGGATGTGGTGTCTTGTAAAAACCTTGGGGGTCCTTGCGACAGTTGAAGGAACATTGTATGATTTCAGTAATATTTGCACAAATCGAAGGATTACAGGGCTATAGTAACATTGTTTACGATTTAAGTTCTCTAAGATGCCCCATAAATAAAACATTCCTAAATTTAATGATACAAAGTTGTATAATGCCCTTAGTTGCATCACGATAGACAAACAATATCAATTATTAGGTTTGTTACTGCCTGTCTACCGAAATATGTCGGGTTGTTCAATTCAATTTCATGGACTTGAATGAACAACACGACATGTTTCCGTAGACAGTCAGTAACAAACCTAAGAAGTGTTTTGTTTTGTCAAGGACCAAATATATGGTGAAAAGATAGTTTCAGTACACGTAACGGCCGCCATGTTGCCGTCTATATTGGCTAAAGAAATTTAGACGGCAGTCACACGACTCGTTTCAACCATTGACAAAGCGACATTCTAGTCCGAGGCAAAACAAATAGATATAAAATAGATATATACGTGCAACGGCTTGAAAACGCTTGTAGACTGATGAGTCGGTCTTCGCAAAACATCAGAAAACTCATGCACCTTTAGATTTTCAGTAGGATTTTTCCAGATTTCCCATTGTACACTGTACAGCAATGCATTGACAGCATTTAATCCGTCACAAAAATCATATGGTAAAAATTGTAGGTTCTGTGTGACACAAGCTAATGAATCGCGATTCATTGTAAAGGCATCTATACTGCATGTATCAATGATGAAATGGATTTGTGAGCTTGAAAATCTGTTCTTCTTAGAGTCCCCGTGTGGATTCGGGTTAGACTAGGTCCTCAGTGCCCCTTGCTTGTCGTAAGAAACGACTAAATGGGGCGTCCTTTGGATGAGACCGCAAAAACCGAGGCCACGGGTCACAGCAGGTGTGGCACGATAAAGATCCCTCCCTCATCAAAAGCCATGATCGCTGAGCACAGGCCTAATTTTGCAGCCCTTCACCGGCAATGGTGACGTCTCCATATGAGTGAAATATTCTCAAGAGGGACGTAATACTATATATACAATCAGCCAGTCTTCATAGAGAGTAACAAAACATAATTAATTTTGATTATTATGAGATAACTGGCCTGACACAGGTGCATACGGATTTTTTTTAATTCATTTACATCTATCAATGTAGTTTTGTTTGGGAATTGTTTATTTTTTTTACAGGCATTAAAACACTGTTGCATTTTTATGGCAGGTGTAAACATTGCATTTTCTATCTTGTTATTAAGATTTTATACAGGGTTTATGATTGTTTACATTTCATGCAAAGTTACATCCTGTTGAGTTATAAAATACAAGCCAAGGTATGTTATTGCACGTTGGAAGAAAGGAATCATCACACTCTTTGCATCCTTATACAGCAGATAAATTATTTAGCTTTTCTTCAAAGAACATGTAAGACATTCAAGTGAGAAAAACGGTACTTTTATGGGGCATACGTTTTACATTGCAGATACATTACTCAGTTACCCAGCATGACTCGGTTCGTCAAAGAATGACAACAAATAATGTTGAATTTGATAATTTATGATTCTGTAATTTCTCCTCTGAGTAAGTCCACAGAAGCTTGCCTGTATACTTCTATATTTGTATGCGTTCATAAGATTCATAAAAAAGATATAATATATGTACAATCAAAGTTGTTGTTCTTTATCTGTCAACAAAATAACAAAGTGAAGCTAAACTAGCAAATATCGAAAATAAGCGGCTGCATAACTATGTAAATGTACCTATTAACTGTAAAGATGATAAGCTTAGCACATGAATCTTGTTCTTGTTTTATTTGATGCGGGTTTTTTCTTTTTGTTGTTGTTGTTTTTGCTTTTTTCTTTCTTTTTTATTTGGTTTGGTTTTGGTTTGTTTGTTTGGTTTTTTTTTTTTTTTGCTTGTTTGTTTGTTTGTTTTTTTTTTTTGTTTGTTTTTTTTTGATTTTTTGGGGGGTTGTTGTTGGGTTTTTTAAAATCAGTTTTCTAGGGGGGGGGTGTTTTTGGGTGTTTTTTGGGGGGGGTTGTTTGTATGTTCGCTTGTTTTTGTGGGTTTCTTTTCTTTCTTTTTTTTTTTTTTTTACATTGCCAGATTTATATCGACTTGTCTAGTAATTGATTGTTATTTTTGCCACCCAACATGCACGTTCTGTATCATTTTGAGAAAAGCACCGGTATTTAAAATTGCGGTCTTATAATGGTGATTTATTGTGTCGTCTGTGTGACAAAATGACCAGTTTATTTCAGCTGTATTGCAGGATGGTTTTGCACCGGCTGATCGACATTTTTATTTTCTTTTTTATCTTGTTTTTGATGGGATGGGGTGCTTTTAGTAGACAAGGCATAAATAAGTTTATCCCAGAATAACGCGTCGTCTGTCTTTAAGTATGTTAACATTTTCATACATTTCCTCAGATCGCTGTCTATTTCCGACCGAGATATGTCTTCTAATAGAATCATGATCAAGTGATTTTTCTTCTCCAGTAGAGTCTGATGAAAAGCTGTTCGGAACTCCATTAAACACCACTCACTACTCAGGAAATGTTCCGAAATGACAAGTATCGTGTGTCTGCTGCTCTCGATGCTGTTTATTATGTTTATAGCTATTGGGGTACCCACCCCAAAGTCTCGATGATGGAGACATAGGTTAAATGTTTCTCCGGTGGCCATTTTTTCGGTCTCCAATTTCTTGACCAGGTTATGTATCACCCACTCCGTGTCTTTCTCGCTGTACGCCACGAAAGCATCATACTCCTTATCTTTAAAACTGTCACGATTCTGACACGATAAAACTATATGAAATCTAGTAAAAGCAAGGATGGTAATTTCTGTCCTATATTTGATAATAACTATTATTATAATGACTAGCATTGTCACCAAAACTGTTAGGACGACAATGGGCTCTATCTGAATAAAACGAAAGTATGCTTCACATCCCATTTCTGTGTCGGTTATGGTGTAGATATGTCTTCCCGGAAGTGAAGATGACGAGGAACACAGAAGATCTCTGAATTGAATTAAACTATCCAGCCAGTGCGAGGAGTTAGAGCGCGCAATTTCTTGAATATAATGTACGAAATCACTAGCTATACAGTCACATGCAAAAGGATTGTGATGGATATCCAACCTGAATGAAAATCTCTCCTCGGTATTCATCGAGCGCTGGTAGAGCTTCAGACTGCGGGAGGAGATGAATGATATGTTATTATAGCGAAGATCTATCAGACCCAACTCCCTACTTTTCTGATTTACAATCCCTTCACCATAGTCTACAATTTGAGGTAATTGGGAAATAAAATTTGAACTTAAATCTAATGTGTTTAGTCTAGGAAAGTGGAATCTCCATCGAAGGAAATTTTGAGGGAAGGCCGTTAACTGGCATGTTGAGAAATTGAGAACTTCCAGGACAGGAAACTTGTACTGAACAAGTTCTTCAAAATGAAATGGATCCAAATTCATTGTGCGACTGACGTCATAGACTTTCATCTGTCTATATTGACACTGGAACGTTCTTAATAACGAGGTACTCCGATTCACCAAGTAGTCCTTTGTTTGAGATTCAAATAAAAGTCCCGTATCTTCAATGCTGTCAAATTCGAATGTTTTGTTCTGATTTATGTAGATCCGGGCATTCTCAGGGCCGCAGCAGTCAGTCCGGGTAGTGGTCTGTGTGTACTTCTGAATTTTGTTTTTTAAGTCTGAAATGCTATAACGCTCTCTGATGTCAGACATTTGGAAATATTCTATTGTGTCCGATATACGATCGATTTCCGGGTTAAACATATGTTTTGTAGAGTTAACGAGAACACAGGATTGTACCGACAAAAACTTTAAATTCTTACATCTTGCTGGCCATGCCATATCAATTATCCCGTCCTTTGTGCATTTGATTTTCAGTCCAAAATCTAGATTTGTAAATTCATCAACTTCATCGACAAGGCTCGTGAAATCATCAAATAACCAAATATTACCCTCATCAACAAAACATTGAATCATAACGCTTGACGTGTTGGCCAAGCTTGTTGTAAACGGCAATGCCGGAAGAAACTGGATAGAACAAAACTCATCTGTTCGATTGCGAATAAAATCATACAAATAAGAGTTATTTGTACTTAAATCACTCACATTTCTGTTCACAAAATTCGATTCCAGGCGAAATGTTGAAGGCTGTATATTTTCCAATTCTGGGCCGTTCTTACGATTTGCATCAAACGATGGACTTGTCGAGTTTCCAATTTCACTTGTTTGTGTAAAATAGATGTTGAAAGCGCCAGATACACACAAGAAGAAAACCCCCAGAATCGAATGGAAATTCAAACCACTTTTCATTTTGGGAAGGACTTTCGTTGGAATTCTTTGAAACTGTGAAATCAAATCTTCGTATAATATTTAGTACAGAGTGCCTTGCATACGGAAGTTGTAGACTCTAGTTCTTGTTACAGAATGACAGGTTTCGATAGTGTGTGTCTGTGCTATCTCTGTGTTCCGAAGAACGCATTAAAAATGAGATGAATATAAAGCATTATATTACAGTATATCGTTAGCTATGTATTTTTCTTGTAGCTGTTATACAAACACAATCAACAAGATCCATGTCCCAATTAGTGCGTGAAAATGATACAACCATGGAGTGAAGGGCAGTCCGAATTATCTCTATATAAAAGGAAACAGTACAACTATGTAATGATGATTAATATGTATAAATATTGCATGTAGTTGAAGGTAACAGTGAAAATTTTCACCCCTCGAAAATCATTGTCAACTCGGCTACGCCTCGGTTGACAATGTTTTTCTCGGGGTGAAAATTTTCACTGTTGCCCTCAACTAATATGCAATATTTATTTTGTTATACTGAATGTTATAAAAATAACAAACCGTTGCGTCTGTTGACTTTGATCACTGTCATGCGATGTTTCGTATATCCATGTTGGTAATCACGTTTATCACAAACGCTCAAACGACGTCGTCTAACAATCTACGGCGAACCGTACGCGCCAAAAATTTGACGCATGTAACAATTTTTCAGATGTTACCCGTCGTCAAGTAATGTTTCCCGTTGCTAAGATACTATCACCCTGGAGGGTGTTTTTTCTTTCTCAGAGGAAAACAGTATGTTTTGTCAACTGTTCCCTGTCCAATCAGATTCGAGTATTTTACATGAAAGTATAACAATGTAAATTGTTTAAACGTCTCATTCGAGAATTTTTCACTCATTATGGAAACGTCCACCCATGCCCAGTGGAGGGCTGCAAATTTTAGGCCTTTGCCCTTTGAGCAAGGAGGGATTGTTATCTTGCCATACCTGCTGTGACACGAGGCCTCGGTATATACGGTCTCATCTAAAGGACCATCCCTTATAGTCGCCTCTTACGACACGCAAGGGGATGCTGAGGACCTGGTTTTTGACCAAACATTGTAACATATAATGATACATGCATTTGTTAATTAATGATTGACAGACAATTTGAACAGGTAACTTTTTTTGTTAATAATAGTGAAAGAAATAAAGATTACTCGATATCAGAATATTATTCACTATAAGGAACGGAAGAAACCGTTTAACAAGTCCGTAAGAGGCCAGACTGGTAACATGTACCATAGGCTTTTCCTATATCACGTTACCTATACTCGTAAACGATTAGTACCTTTCGATTGCTTATGATACTACGCGGCTTATCAAAATTTCTATCCTGACAGGCGAACAGGCAAAACCTAGCTAACAGGGAAAATTCCTGGTGGACGAGTAGTGGGTTTTGTACACGTTCAGAAGTGCACGGATTTTCTGCGTCACGTGAAAAAGAAAGTCCTTTGGTCCTCATGTCTTCTGGTTTGTCTTCATTTCGGCGGAAACAATTTGGAAATAAAACTATTTTTATCAGAATTGGTTATATTTTATTTTTGCAAACATTTTCTACAATCTTGTAACACATTTTGCGCTAGAGTACATATGTATCTCTGTTTCACCTACAGTACGGTTTAAGTACTATCATAGTCTATTAGTCTAACTAAATGCACGTCCTATAAAAACTACCTAATAAGTTAGAAGATGGTATACTAATACGTAGTAGCATTTACTATTACTGGTTACCATATGTATGCACGAGAAGATTGGAACTTTTCAATTGCTAATGGTACTACCGAAAGCAACACTTCGGTTAGACAACAATTTCTATACTGACAGGCAGACCCTACTTAACGGAAAACATTCAGAATGGTGAGGGGACTTTGTACAAATGTGCAGGGATTTTCTGTGTGATATGTAAAATAAAGTCCTTTGGTCCTTATATCTTCTGGGGTTGGTCCTTGTAGCGGCGAAAAACAAATTATAAATAAACCTTTGTTATCAAAATTGGTTATATTTTATTTCTGCAAGCAATTCCTAGTACTATCTTGTAAAGTGTATCTCTGCTACTGTTGCGCTTTTCTGTACTATCATAGTTCATAGGCCACACTACATGCATGTCCTTTAAAAACTACCAAAGTTTAAGTTAGTAGATAGTATTAGAAGAAGTAGTATGTAGTATGTAGTAGTGATAAGACCAATTACTTTAAACGCTAAAAACTTACTACTTATAAAATTAATGACAGAAACTGAAAAAGTGTGTCATTTACAAAAATTACGATCATAATTTCACCAATGTACTCTGCAAGGTTAAAGCGTAAGAAGAGTTCTGGGTAGATTTTAAAATTTCATGAGCAGAGTCAGATACTATCAAGCAATTATCCTTTATGAGACCGATTAAATATTAAATAGTCCTTCTAAGGTTATAACTTAATGATTGAAATGAGGATACCCTCAGGCTACTGGGTTGTTGTTTTTTTATTACCATGATAAAACGGGTTTTTTCCCCAGTTATATTTCATATGAATGTATCATAAATATGGTCACAAAATATATTGTACATTTTCTTAGCGGATTAGTATGTAGTCTGCATGTGTCTACATAAAAATAATTCTAAAATATATATAAATATCACTAACATATCTCAATAAACATGAACATTATCAATCAGTTTGTTCAGTACTTTTGAGAACAAATAAAATTTGATTGTTGTGACAAAGCCGTGTTACTGGAACTCCGGTTCCGCCGCTTCACCCTTTGTTTGTCAGACAGAGCATAAACTAGCTTGTCCCAAAACAGTTTGTCGTGGGTCTCTAGGTACGTCAGGGTCTTCAGACACCGCTTGATGTCAATGTCCAGTTCCCCGTGGGGCAAGTCCCCCATCACAATGATTATCATGTGTCTCCGTTTTTCTATCAAGCTTTGATGAAATGCTGTTCTGAACTCCATTAAACACCACTCACTGCGAACAAAGTTGGTGGATATGACAAGAATTGTATGTCGACTACGTTCGATATTATCTATTATATTTTCTGCTATTGGGGCTCCTACCGTGAAGTCTCTCTGGTGAATACACAACTGGAATTTCTGTTGGTGTGTTTGAAGTTTAGTCTCTAGTTGCCAAACTAGATTTTTCAGAACCCAGTCCGAATCCTGTTGGCTGTAAGCAACAAAAGCGTCGAACTTCTTGTTGTCGGCGTAATCTTGTTGCTGACATGGAAACACAATGTTAAATCTTGTAAATGCTAAGATCTTGATCTCTACTCTGTATCTAATGATGACAACCAGGCAAACAACGAGAACAAAGACGAGAACACAGAGAACGATAATAGGACCACTCTGGAACACCGTTATTTCTGTTTCACATCCTAATTCTAAATCAGACAAAGTCACTAATTTACGTCCAGCTACTGCTGCAGGAGTAGAACACACTAAATCACTCAAGTAAGAATAACCCGTGCTGTTGTTAAGAAGCATTGACAATGACATGTTCAAAAGAAAACTTTTCGCTGCACGCATTTCACACGTACAAGAAAATGGATTGTTTTGCAGATCAATGTAAAATGATTTATGCTTGCGAAGAAAATCTCTCATTTGGTGACGTGATAAACTGGTTAAGTTATTATGCTGTAAATTTATAATGCCTTTATCGGAACTCCTTGGGTCATGGTCAATGAAAGTACTTATTTCGTTTATATTATTGTAGCTTAAATCTAGAATTTGCAACTTTGGAAAATTCAAACGCCAGTGTCTGAGATATGGAGGAATGTTGTGAAGTTTGGTGTTCGAAAAATTCAAGACTTCTAAACTTGGGTAAGAATTACCGATCAAATTTTCAAAAAATGTCGATCCAACGTTATTCGTCAGACTGCGGTCATACACCACCAAATTCCTGTACTGGCAGCTGATCCTGTTGGCCGCCATGATTGTTAGGTTCCTAGTATACATTTTTCCTAAATTATGAAATTCCTCTCTGGCTAAAGACTTTGGTCCGTAGAAAGTTTCGGAGATGTTGACGTAAGCGTACACCCTGGCATTTTCCGGTCCACACAACGCTGCTCGCGTCAACTGGAAAGCGTTGGACTTTAAGAGATACTCAAAATAATTTCTGTCATTAATAATGACGCAATTTATCATCTTAAAGTATTCAATCGTGTCTGGCATCTTATCTATTTTATATTCATATGCTTCCTTATAATGATCTCTGATAAAACAAGCTTCCACAGAAAGGTATTGCAGATTGCTAGCTCGCATCGGCCATGGCAAAGCAACAGTGCCATTTCTTCTGCATGACAAACTAAGTCCAGCATCTATCCGTGTTAACTCCGACATTTCATTGACCATGAGACGAAATGACTCGAAAGACCAATCATCCTCCGCCTCAACTTCACAACTGATCATGATAACGAGAGAGTGTCGGGGTTTGGAGACTAGCTCTGGAAGACGTTCGGGCAAATCCAGCACGCAAAACCCAGGCATGTACCGATCAAAAATCTTCGCCACACGTAACGATAGGTATTTCTGACCCGAAGTGTTTAATATCAAGGTATGTAAATTATTCGATTCCGTCACGTATAATTTTTCCAACCTGTCTTCCCGTAAACTGTCTGCTTCAGTGTTGTGAGAAGATACGAATTTATCAATGCAATACATTAAAAGGAAACCGAATTTCACTGTTAAATTCATTACGACCAACGTCTGTCCTTCAGTTATTCAATAACATGCAACAGAAAAGCAATGTAGATGGAATTTCGCCTCATATTCTCTGGAATGAAAAAGTTAATATTTTTTTTTAAAATTATATATCTGTGTTACAACACATTGCATTTGACAAATCATTATTAATTCGTAGAAGCAGATTCGTTTTTTTTTTTAATTAATCGTAAAAGATATCTGTAAAATTCAAAATTTCTGCAAAATCAAAGATCTAATATCATTAAAAAGACACGAAACTGACCTTCTGATCAAGAAACAGGAGCACCCAAGACATCACGCGCTAGTTGCCGGAGAAAGTGAGAATAAGAGTTGGTCCTGACTTACCGACTATGTGCTTATTACGAGAAATCAATAGCTGCAGAATTATGTGGAGATGTATGGCCAGGGGCTTGGATCAGGATTAAATGACTCTATCCGGTAATGGTGTTAGAAGTACGCATCTTTTATACTGTCGTAACACACGAAAAATACATTTCAGAGATTTACAATTTGATCGGCTGTTATTTTCCCGCCAAATCGCCAGATTTATGTTGAACTGAATTCCGGCCAAAATTTTATCATAAATTGTTGTATAAAAAGTTCACCGAAACATGGGCGGAATGGTGTCAAAAATGGATCATTGCATAACAGTGTAGATTAGTTTCTATCAAAAGTCAAAATAGATAACACCACAGCTTGGTCATTATTGGCTTATGCCAGAGGAATAAAATGGTCTTATCATTAAATTTAACACTTTAATAAAAGTTCCCTCACCACCCAAGTCTGATTATTGCTGACAGCTAAAACCTCTAAGAATCGCAATATTTGACTGTTGCTCCAGCTTCCAATGCAGCAGTCCATTTTTCATTATTTTCTATAGCTAATTGATCGCGATGAAATATTCAAAGCATTGCAGAATAGCCGGTATCCTTGACAAAGGAAAGAAATCGGTCGTAAGTTAGAAATTGATCTTTTTAGCTTTACAAGATGACGAATATTGTTGGAACAGTTTAGACTCTTTAAGTCTGGATTTTGATAAGAGGCTTGTGATTTGCATATCAATTATCTGTAAATGGTCTTAGAACAGGCACATATGCATAACAAATAGAAAATAGATCCAAAATGTCGTTATTTTTTAACCTACTTTACCAGTTGACACAGTATGAATTAACACATATTGAATATAATCTATTGGGAGCATACTTTTTAGAAAACGATCTCATACGAACGACTTAATTTTAAATAAGGATAATTCCAAGTATGGATCTGAACAACGGAAAAGGGGTAGCGAGCGCGAGTCTTTTGAAGTAACTACTGGCCTGCATTGCGTAATTTTAATTGCATGGTTATAATTGAGAAAATGAATTAAAAAACAAGGTAATTACTCCATTGAAGTTCATGAGTGACAGAGATGTGTTTATTGCTCACTTTTTATCCGTTCTTTCATCCAGTGAATTTCCAAAGAGAAACGGCACTTCCATTACAACCAGATTCAAGACGAGTCATTACGTAATAAATGTCTATCACCGAAACGGCAACTCTCTCCAAGAGTGGATACTAACTACTCCAGGGCAACATTTAAAATGGAACGTGTTCACTTTTAAAGTGGTGAAATGCAAAAAATTGAAGAAAAAAAAATCCAATGAAATTCAATTGTCAAAAATTTCGGCACATCGCATTGGGTAATCTTTGGACTTCTGAAACGCTCATGCCAGAGTGTACGCTAAGTTGATAAAAGTCTGTATCTGTCTAAATACAAATTAAAAGAAGTCATATTAGCTATGCGTATAGGGAAGACTTTTTGTTGTTGATTGATTATTTAATGTTTTACGCCATTTTTGCAATATTTCAACCATTTCACGGCGGTTGTTTGGTTTTGAGTGTTGAAGTTTCCCTGACGGCCCTCAGTGCAAAAGAGCCTTACCTTTCCAAGATTTTTAGGGTCGGATTAAATTCATATTGGTCAAGGTCATGAACTCTGGGGTCATGGCTTTAGAAAAGCCATGGAGGCTGGCCTCTTTTATTAAGATATGTAACCGGTCGCGGTGGTTCAGTGGTAGAGCTCGTGATCGGGAGGTCGTGAGTTTGAGCCCCGTGCTCGGAACGGCCGCGTGAGACCTAAGACGTTAAAGTAGGTAGCGATTGCTCCTTCGCCAAGAGTGAGAATCACGGGTCCTTTCGGATTTGAGGTCCCGTTTCGCAGAAGAACCCTCACTGCTAAAAGCCATAAGTGCTAGGCATATAAATTTGCAGCCCTTCCTTAGCGATGGTGATGTCTCAATATGAGTGAAATATTCTCAACGGGACGAAAAACAAACAAATAATCAAACAATCAATTATTAAAATGAATTGTATCTTGAATACATTCACCTATAATGTCAAATACAGAACGATGTGAAGTAGCTCTTACTTACGAATTCCAATACAAATCTGGAGAATTTATGGAACAAATAACGGTTACGTAACTTAATGCAAAATTGACAAGAACATTGCAACACAATAAATCTGATATCGTGTGGAAGACGAGTTAAAACACTTAAAGATTTTATTTTTTCGCAAATAGCATTATTGAACAATGTAACTTCATGTATTTACTTTCTATCAATCCCTTTAGAGTGTAGTATTGCAGGATATATGGAGACGTATACGTTCATCGTGTCACTTTCTGAACGGTTTTGTGGCAGATTTACCGACACAAAACAACAAACGTCTCAGGGGTGTGAAACAGTCAATGAATATCACCAGTGCCAACGTAGCATTATATCAAAATGTCCTGCTGAGGTCGGACAATAGATTAGCGACTCGACGTTGCATTGAGGAATCATTTCGAGTCCAAACCAAACGTGTCTAGTGAGGAAAGCGTGGGAGAGAGAAAGAAGATTGAAACCAACGTCTCTCCACGCTGATAATCAGATAAACAAAAGGCGAAAGTCTTAGATTACTTACAAATCTTCGGAGACGTCAGGTCCAAATTGTGTGTATTATACTTGACGATGAATTATCTTATTAAAACACAAAATTAGACCAATAGTTGTTTGCCTTGTCAAATGCATAGCCAGAAGATGGAAGATAATCGGTTTTGACTGAATTTGTTCAATCCATTCATGGCTGGATTTTTATGGGCTGATAAAAATGTTTCGATTGTATAGCATCACTTGGTTACCATTTGGATATTTTTCTGTGGGTCTGTTTCCTGACGATGAAAAAAAAATAATTCAAAGTGAAAGTCTATAAGATAACATAGAAGTTCTATATCACTTTCAAACCTCGGGTCGTTGTTCAAATGACATCCCAGCTTAGTGTCACTTGTTGGACAAGTATTTACGTAAACGGTGGCATGTTAGATAAACTAGCCAACAACATGTTATATAACGAATTATAGAACAATTATATCCAGTTACACAGCCTTAAATCTTCAGTACGAAATATCCAGTTGTATCCGGATAGCATCTTGTTTACCACACTTGCTCAATTCTCACCTCTGCGATCCGAGTTTGATCCCGAGGATCGACATGGGTTGTATGCGAGACGTTGATTGGTCGCCCACTCGGACTCCTACGTGGGGTTCCTCCGGGTACTCAGGTTTCCTCCCAAATTAATAATCTGCGAACCGACGATAAGTATTAATCAAAAGTAATGTAATCGTCCAAATAACCAAAGAATATACTCTATAAAAACAAAAAACAAAAAAAAGAATACATTTTATACATATTTACAAATCTAAAGTTAATCATGAAAATATATACCTGTGTCAGTAATGGTACATGTAAAAGTGTTATCGCTTTATAAAATACTCTCCCAC
>CAJDSM010017034.1:1944-33649 GCA_903981925.1 Ostrea lurida | reverse complement strand
TGTAACATACTTGTAATGTTTATGAATGTTAGCAATCAAAACTTATGATGGGCATAGAATTTGTCAGTCTGGTGTATATACCTATGTATATTCTTGCAGATACCCAAACTATTCCAATGGCTGATAGGGGCTGGACTCTTTATAGCAGTGTGGCTTGCCTTTGTTTTGGAAAAGGTTGAAATCCAGTGCACAGAAATAAAAAGTTTAGTTTTATTTGTAAGTATTTGGAACTGACCAAAAGACCAACTTCAAGTGTAGTAGAATCGGGGTTATGCATGTAAAAATAACTGTCAGGATGTGCTTTTCATGCAATATCACCGACTATACTAAAATCTTACCACGTAGCATACAATATAAGCCAAATTTGAGCGAGGATTTGATTTTGGCATTACTAGCAACAGTGTTGAGATTGCTAAAATATTGAATATTGAATATTTCATATTTGAGGTAATAACTATCTTTCTTGGAATTATACAATTGCTATATTAAATTAGGTTCGCTAAATATATATGTAGGACTGCAAAGTGCGATGGTCGTCCCAAAGTGCGATGGTCTGCGCCAAACCCCGATGGTCTGACACGCCAAAGTGCGATGGTTCTCCATCATGCCCCAAAGTGCGATGGTCGATACGCCAAAGCTCCGATGATCCTTAATGCATGTGCCAGAGCACCGATAAAGCTGATAAAAAGTACATCAGAGATACATGGAGTCCGAATTCCTCACTGAACAATTGCAAGTTTTCGGATTGGGGCACTTCATCTCCCTTTTTTTTCATGTTATCTTGAAACATATTCGTCGGGGCCAAATGATGTTGGAATTTCTTATGGTGAATTTTGAAAGATGTGATTGACGTCATAATAACGTGACGTCACAAACATTACCCATGCCATCGGACTTTGGAGTAACCTGTGGACCATCGCACTTTGGTGTCAACAAACCATCGCACTTTGGGGCCACCATCGCACTTTGGAGTCTTACATATATATACCCATGATTTATGGGGGAAAATTTGTTTTTTGTTAAAAATACCATCTCTACAGTATTTTGAAATGTACCTTGAATGGACAATGCTCAAAAAGTTTTCAGTTGAGACTAAAGTAAGAGAAAAAAAAAACATGAAAAATCTGCTGATATTCAAACAAGGTAGTTATAAGTTAACTACTTAATGCAAAAGTTTCTAATGTTACAGAATATTTGAAACTATTAATCATTTCCCAACAGAATGGGTTTTGAACGATTTGTCCTTTTTTTTCAGTCTCCTTTGTTAGCAGTTGGAATTTTTGGGGTAAGTGTACATCATACATGACTGCATGATAAAGCCTACAGCAGATAAATTGAAATTCGGGAGACCAGCTGATTTTTTGTTTTTTCTTAAAAATCCAAAGTTCACGAAGTTGGTCTCATGTCTCTCTTGAAAATAGATAAATTTTATATTGAATATCAGTCTGATAAATCCCAGACAATGCCATGAAATTGAATGAAGTCATCCATTTTAAATTCAGGTAATGATCAGTATTGGAATTCACAACACTATCAGGGTGTGTTTCTGAAGACCATGTTGAAGTAAATCAAATGAATGAACAAAAAGACTCCTAAATAAAGATAAATAATTTTTTACATTGCACCTGAAAATTGTTCACTTCCAGATTTTGAATTGATATAATGCTGACCAAAATCATGATCATGTGTGTCTGATATACATGTAATTAATCATGATTATGTTTATCTCTGATGTCATTATTTTAGGTTGTCTCTGCTGTGATAGTTTTATACAGAGTTGCAATATTTAATGATTGTGAAGATGCTGCACAAGAATTAAAACAGGTAATGTAATATTTCTGTTTGGCGAAAAATCAACACAAGGATTTTCTCTACCTTTTTCTTACCTTCTGGTGTTGTTATCAATGTTCAGACACATTAATTCACAAGCCACTTTAATCCACTTCTTTTCTGATATTATCTCCATTCAGCTGAGTTGCAGTTCAGTGTGTGTAGTAACTTTTCCATTTTTTTTTTGTATCTTTACCTTTTATATGTGCTTTCCTCTACATTGTAAGTTGAATTGAAAAACGCCCTTTTTAGCTCACCTGAGCCGAAGGCGAGCGAAAGGCTCAAAGTGAGCTTTTCTGATCAAAATTTGTCGGTTGTCTGTCGTCGTCTTTGTTGTTGTCGTCGTAAACTTTTCACACTTTCAACTTCTTCTCAAGAACCGCTGGGCCAAATTCAACCAAACTTGGTACACATCATCCTTAGGTGAAGGGGCTTCAATTTTGTTCAAATGAAGGACCAGGCCCTCAATCAAAGGGGAGATAATCACGAAAATGCAAAATAGGGTGGCGTCAATTTAAAATCTTCTCAAGAACCAATAGGCTAGAAAGCTGAAATTTATATGGAAGCTTCCTGATATAGTGGAGATTCAAGTTTGTTCAAATCATGACCCCCGGGGGTACGATGGGGCCCCAATAGGGGATCAAAGTTTGACATATGATTATAGAGGAAAAATCTTTAAAATCTTCTTCTCAAGAAACCAGGGCCAGGAAAACTGAAATTTATATGGGAGCTTCCTGATATAGTGGAGATTCAAGTTTGTTCAAATCATGACCCTTGGGGGTATGATGAGGCCCAATGGGGATCAAAGTTTTACATATGATTATAATAGGAAAAATCTTTAAAAATCTTCTTCTCAAGAACCATGGGCCAGGAAAGCTAAATTATATGGGAGCTTCCTGATATAGTGGAGATTCAAGTTTGTTCAAATCATGACCTTGGGGTATGATGAGGCCCAATAGGGATCAAAGTTTTACATGCAGATATATAGAGAAATTCTTTAAAAATCTTTTTCAATTGAACAGAAGAGTGGATGTTTTACCTGAAAGCTTCCTGAAATGGAGTAGATTTAAGCTGGTTCAGATAATGCCTCCACCCGACATAGGTTAGATTTAGTCCACAGTGGTACATTCTAAATCCCAAACTACTGCTCTTCTTAGTGAGCAGCTGTGCTCAGGTGAGCGATGTGCTCTTGTTACATTTTCAACTTTGGCTCAAGAACCATGGAACCAATTTAAACCAAATTCTTTGATTTAAAAGGGATTCAAGTTGTTTAAATGAATGGTTATACTGTCTTCCAAGGGGAGATAATTGAGACATAGGGTGAGGTAATTTAAAAATATATATATCATCCTCTATAAAACCACTAAACCAGAAAAGCCAAAATGTATGAATTCTTCCTTAGAAACTAAATGTTCATTTTGTTCAAACCATGAACTCCTAGGTTTTGGATGAGGTCACAATGGGGATTCTTGAAAAAGTTATCCATAGCAATATAGATTTTGAGAAGGTGAAGGGTGCAATTTGTCAAATTAATATACAAGCATCATTAGGCAGAGTAGATTCAAGTTTATCCACACATGCTCTGCTGTCGCAGTTGATCAATGTTTCACATTTGAAAATGCAACTAGGTAGGTGAGTGGTCGGATAAAAAGCTCTACAGAGCTTGTGTTGATTGTTATATGTATATGATACTGACTTTAAATAAAATTGACTTGACTTGGTGTTGCCAATGGGTCCTTCTCTTTTCCATTGGTTTGGATTTGTGTACAAGATTTGCCCTGGATATTCAAAAGATCCTTTGATTCAATGCTGTATTATGCTCCCAACTAGCGAAGTGAAGGGGTTTATTGTGATTCTGTGTTCCGTCCATTTCCACCTCTCATCCGCTACTCTTCTAAAATTTTTGTTTACTCAATTATACCGTGATGTAAATTATATGGAGCAGTGAAAGTACTGTTCTTTTAAATGTTTTGTTTTGTTTATACAATTATAGCATGTTGATGAGGTCAATTCATGGTTTTATAGCACCAACCATGGGTACAATATTGACCGAGGACGCAATCCGAGGTCTATATTGCTGAGCTCATGTTGGCTTGTGTTATAGAAACATGGAAGTTGACGCGAATGTAGGAAACCATGGCGTCGATACGGATCGCATTGATGTTTTAATAAATTATTTTTTAAAGTTTTGGGCTGCATATACTATCACAATATTTAGTATAATAATGCAAGCTAAGTTTATTGATTTTAGCACTATAATTGTGACATCAAAATAGAAAGCTGAAAGGATAGCACTATAATTGTGATGTCACAATAGAAGCTGACAGGATAATGAAAGTGGTGCTATTTTAGGAAACATCAGGTCAATTAACTTCTATTTTTAGGAAACATCAGGTCAATTTCAGTGATTATATAAAAAGTCATGTGGTGTTGTTTCGACCAATAGAAGTTAAGAAATTACAATGAAAAATAATAATACTATTTATTGATTATTTGTAGTTAATAATAATTCCTAACCCATTCTTGTTTACTTTTTCAGCAAATAAAAGAAGCGAGAGAAGATTTATCAAGGAAAGGATTAAAGTTCGACAACACATAACAAACAAAGCAGGAACCTCATTCTCCACATTCATTCTCTTTGTTCAACTTTCCATGAATAAAACTAGAAATCATTTGGAGGTGTGTTGTGTTTTGCTAGGTGTTGTAGGTCTTGCCTTGTAAACAGTGAGCATTGTAAACATTAAAAATGGAAATCTAAAATTTGAACATGTTTAGCTCAAAACATGTCCATGTCCCTTTAAATAAAATTTACTTACTTACTTATGAATGACTAGCACAATGATCAATAACTGTTGAAATGAAGGGTTTTTAATATAATATATGCTAAGTGACCTTAACCTTTACAAATGACCTCGAGTGACCTTTACCTGTCAGTCATTTCCCCATTCCTTATTTGTGGCAACATATGATCAATACATGTTCAAAAACTTGAAATAAGGAACTTTTTCATCATATAAAAGGATATCTGTTGAAGAATGACATTGACCTTTCAAAAATGACCTTGAGAGACCTCAGACCAAAAGTTCAATAACTAGATATTGTTGAAATGAAGGTTTACTTCATTTACAAGGTATATATTTTTCTATGTGACCTTGACCGTTACAAATTGACCTGAGTCACCTTTCACTAAAAGCCATTCTTGCTTATTTGTGTGACATGATTAATACTTGTTCAACAAGATATGCTTATGAAACACTGATTCCACAGGCCAGTAGAAAGGGCTTGTCATAAGGAATACACATGTAAAATTTGAAAACCCTAACACTTACCATTCAAGTTCATTTATTCACTCAAGTCGATATGACTTTTTCCTTATATAAGGTGAATGTTTTGAGTGACCTTGACCTTTGAAAATGACATTGGTCTAAAAAATACCCTGTCCCAAGGAGTATTTGTAATCAATTATGATGATGAAAGGTTTAGGAGATGGAAACTTATATAAATTCTGTTGAAGGAACATTTGTTTTGAGTGACCTTGACCTATCAAAAATTACCTTAAAAGACCTTGGTTCACAAGCTCATTTGTAATAAATTATATCAATATCTGATGAAAGGTTTATGAGATCACAGTGTTCCAGCTAGGATTTCACAGGGGCAAAAAAGGACACTTTGGTTTGAAAAGGGCACATGGATTCATTTGCTAAATATATAGCCTTTTTGTACAGCTCATTCAGAAATACCTCGGATTTAATCCACGCAAACGGCAAACATCTGTTTTGACCCAAAAAAAAAAAAAATTAAATAAAAAAACCTGCAAACACTAGAATAGCCACGTATATTATTAACTGACATAAATAACTTGTTATTTGACTTAAAAACAGATCTTGAAATATTGTCTAGATAGCAATGATTGCAACCTCATGTTATATTCCGGTAAGAGGAATTCGAGTTGGACGATTAGCGGTGACTATTTCGTCAGGTGCTTGTGCTTATTGAAAGCCCTGAGGTGTCGAATACTATATGTGTTCTTTATGGTGTTCTGCTAATTATTTATACTACGTCTTCCACCCTGACTACAAATGCAGTTAAAGATATCCCTAATTGGATAATTGGGACCATCAGACCTCTAGGCAATTCATGGACCTACCGATTGTAAAACAGAAACATTTTTTTTTTAAATCTTTTTTCAAAAAATGTACAAGGATACATGATTCCTTCTTGAAGGCAGAGGGGCGCGGCTAAGGGCAGGCAGGGCGCAGCGCCTCTTCTATTTTATGGCTAGCGGGAACACTGGGATACAGCCATCGGTAGAAAGGACAGACGCGAACTATATGCTTCCCAGAAATTTTTTGCAGAGCATAAAAATCTTCCATACCAAGTGTTTCTGAGCTCATTAAGAAGATGCATCAGATGCTATTTTAAGGTTTCACATAAAGTTTACTGGTTTGTGTGGTTAGAAATTAATTGCAGACAATATCTTGAATACCATTGAAGATTCAGCAATGAATTTTTACAGGAAGGTTCTCCATCCCATCCCTCTAACATCATCAAGATCATATATAGGTCAAGGTTATTCTCGCATGAAGTAAGAAATTGTCTCTAAATGATAATGCTTCACCTGCAGCTGGTGACACCCATCATCAGTGAGAGATGAGTGCTGTGCAGTTATCTACTGAACAATGCATTTCACAAGCAGTGGAGTTATTTTTGACTGCATGTGACGTTTTAAAAACAGTGGAATAATTAATTGTCTTCGTATAAGTTTTACAAGCAGATGAATTGTCTATGTATGTACAAGTTTTACAAGCTGTGGAGTTATCTTTGACAACTTCATGACAAACGAAACAATTTCAGCTTGATTCTCCATCGTCAAATTTCCATATTTATGTAGCAACATTCTATCATCACCTGCATATGGTGTGTGTCTCTCAACCTACCAGTATTCAATATGAAAAGAACTTGATCTGCATATGATCAGTTTTTTAATCAAGGCAGACTACTTACAAACAGGTTGTCACAGGGGTTTCAACAGTCACGTTTAAAAGGCAACATTTCGCAAATTCTATGGTCATGATAACTATCTAGTTTGCCTCTGCAATCAAGTCAAATGCTGTACACGTTTTACCTTTTTTCATACAGATTTTGACTGCAAATTACTCCGTTTAATTGATCAGTACATAGGGGTGTGACCAGTAGACAGGGGAAGCTTACTCCTCCTAGGCACCTGATCCCACCTCTGGTATTGTCCAGGGGTCTGTGTTTGCCAGCTTGTTTTGTATTCGGTTTGGGACTTGCGAGATTGATCATTGTTTGTTATCTTTGCCTTTTCACTGTGCAAGTTGTATACGCTGTGGAGTGATCTTCAATTGAATGATAATATCTTCATGCAGTGAAGATACCTTAAAAACTGTACCATAGGTTTAGCATGCAGTGAAGTTGTATTTAGTTTGTTCTTTTTTTCATTCAACCAACCTACATGTCTTTCAGCATCAACAATCATGAGGGGGAAAAAAGTACATCAGTCAGATGTAGTAAAATGTTTTATTTTCTAAAACTATCTCTAATGATCTATGCTATATATATAAATGGGAGCTATTTTTAGCATTCACATGATCTTTTTGTCCCAAATACATTTACAGAAGGAAAAGAATTTTTTTTTTTTTTTTTGCACATACATTTAGTTTACAGCATAAAATTTGTAATAAAAAACTTTAAAGGGACATAACTTTAACAACATTCACATTTTTTGTCTACTATCAAACAACAAGCAGAATTGCCAATAACTATGTATATATTATAAATATTTATATAATGATAATGAATGTATAATATATATCGCAATAACAACACAAAAAATTCACACAATAATATATATATAATATTTACAAATAAAACATACAGTGTATACCAAAAAACAATCAATTCAGCAGATATTATCCTACCTCGTTAACCTAGGGAAATCAATATAGAGAGGTACAAAAGTAACAAAATTCGGTAAAACTCAGGACCTTTACTGCCAACATAACAGATAAAAATTAGTTAAATTGAAAGTATTCTAATAAAATTATGTAGAAAAACATTCAGAAATGAGAAATCAACCTTTTTTGTCAGTGAGAATTTATTTTCTGACGAATTGCATTTTAAAAATTCAACAAAAACATACCCCCCTCCCAAAGTGACAAATTCTTATAAAAAAAAAAATTTCTAGTGAGTATGTATGTCCGTAACTTTTTGGTGACTACCTATAATGCCTTTATGATAAGAGAGGTAAACTTACGAATTAAAAAATACTGGTGATAAACCCTGAGAAAAAAAATATATGATGTGAAAATATTTACTTTTCTGGTAATTTTATTCGAAGACCATGTTACAAGTAAAACAAAACAGTTAAGATTAAACCTCGCATCCCAGACAAATGGGCTAGTTTTAAGAGGTGATCATTAGGACTCAATTTGAATTTTCTGAGTGCAAACAAACACCTATAATAATTTACTTATCGTAAGACGTGTACATTTGCAAATCAAGATGGGGGACACACTAAAATTAAAAAAGAGATGCATGCACTATGATCAACATTTTGATTAACAAAGTACAATATAAAAACCAATTTAAAAAGATGTTTTGCTGAGAAAAATTATTCAAATCGGGCAGATGATTATTGTTCTTGTTTGTTCAAATAAGCATATAGTGAAGAAAAAAAAAACCACCTGCAAAATAAAACACAGACAAGACTAATGGTGCCGGATTGATATCATAAAGATACAATTTACATCAACTTTCCACGAATAAATACTTGATGCGCGTGTGTGTGTATATATATAAAATGTGTTATTCTTAAGAGTCACCAGGATATAGTCATGTCACGCATGCATACGTACACAATACAACCAGCGTAAATTGGAGATGGCATTTTGTACACATGAAAACTAACCAATGAAATAGTGAAAAGAAATACTTTTTGCGAGAATGAAAAATGATGAGCTTTAAAATATGTGTATATGGTTTATAAAACATTTGTTCCAAGGTTTTCAGACATTATGCAAATTAAAAAAAAAAAAAAATGCTGAAATGATTTCTACCATTGCACAGAATAATGCACCATAAACATAGTATGTACACCTCTTGCTGATCTATATTACATACAATTTTTTATAAAAAATTGTTTCGACATTTTTTTTTTTACAGTAGCCTTTGCCTTAGCACTATAGCTTTGTGTCAGACTTGCAGCACCTGATGATAAAATGTACAGAGTATGTCATGGTTTTAAATGAATAAGACAAGCATCCCGATAGGTCGTCACATGATCCCAGAGGTCACATGACTTCAAGAACCCTACAGATCATATACAAACATCACAAAGACAAAAAAAGTTTTCCCACTAGTTCAAAAGCTGATTTCACGTACATGTACAAAAATAGATAATTTAAAGCCCATGAAAAGATGATCGAGAATGAGATCGCATTGTTGATTTTGAATTTGCAATAGTAGTATCAACCTAGACTTTAAAATAATTACCTACTTTTGCTACCATAGGCACGTAGTCTATGTGCACACACACATTCTGTGTCTACACAGTCTTCATAAAATACTGAATCTATCCTATACGTAATGGATACATCATAAAACAAAGGTTTATTGCAGATAAATAGTTTATTACGATACATATTAACTTTTTTTTAAGTACGTAATTTTATGCTGCTGACGCAGTAATAAGCATTTAACAACACCTACTGAATGATAGGATTTCACAACACCGTATTATTTATACAAGTCTGGGGATTTCACTTACACACAAATTACATGCACTTTTAAGATAAGGTCTACAGCCTTGGGTATTCTGTACAGATATATCAACATAGTCACTGCCTCCGAGATACAATAATAATTTATACACTTTTTATCTACACTGTATCACAACACGTACAGAATTTTTTGTGAAACACTTATATACACAACATCCTTTGTTCAGCTCGACACAGACTTTCTTCAATAGCTCTGTCGTATAAACCGTCCATGTTTCCTTTCCAACGAGAGTGAAAATCAACGCTTTCTCGAACACCGCTCTCTTTTTTTTTCTTCCTTCTCTGCATTTCTTCAATGCTCTTTCACTACATATTCTGGCCTCCAGTCTTTTTTGAGAATTCTCCAATTNTCCGCTCTCTCTTTTTTTCTTCCTTCTCTGCATTTCTTCAGTGCTCTTTCACTACATATGCCTCCAGTCTTTTTTGAGAATTCTCCAATTCAATTTTTGAAGCTACATAATTATGTCTCATGATTCAAAGTACCTGTTCATCATGTTATACAGCATTGGGTGTCGATATGGATCCTGCATCGGGATCTGACTATCGGAGGCAGCGGCTGCAGCAGTGTTGGGGCGTGGCACGAAGTCTCTTTCCTGTCCCATCCCGGGGGTGGAGGAGTGGGTTAACTTGGCTGATGCCGCGGCTGCAGCAGCAGCATAGGGTTTCTCATTCATAAAGCTGTAGGGGCTGTTCTGATGATAAAACGGCCTAGTATAGTCTCTCTCAAACATTGCATGTTGTGACGGAACTCCGTGAGTTAAGAATGGGCTGTTCGTAGTGTCCCCTACGTGTTGTGGATGATACACAGGGTCTCTGCTATACATGTATTTGTCAAAGTTAAAAGAAGGATTCATGGATCTGAACATGTCTGAAGAAGAAGATGGAGGCAAAGTCCTGAAGTCGCCCATTCCAGTGGCCGTCTGCCTATATCTCTCATCGAATGTCTTCTGAGCCGTTTGCGAAGAAGAGCGAGTATAATCCAGTGGAGGCGCACCAGGGTAACCATGGCTCCCAAAGTAACCAAACTCGAATCCTGGAAAGGTCTCGTGAGGGAGATCTGGCCGCTGTGTCTGGGATAACCCTGGGAACATGTTCCGCTCCGCCACAGTGCGCCTAGATGTGTCAAACATGAATTCTCTTCCGGGGAGGTAGTTGTCTTTTGGAAAGAGAGGGTTAGTTGTGGACCCTGTCTGTCTCTGCAAGTAAGACGCCTGAGTCCAGTGTGGGTGTCGGACATCTTGGGTCCATGAGGTATGAAAGGGGTTACGAGCCATGGTTTGCGAGACAGCTGACGGTGGAGGAAATATCTCCTCCCTGGAAGGAACCGTGGTCGGGCGTCGAAGGAGAGATGCTGGGTTGTTTGCTGTGAGAGCAGAATCCGCCATTCTATGAAGGTTTTGTAAAGCATTTGGGTCACTTTGAGTTAGGAATGGGGTTGTCATTCTTTGACGCTGCAAGATAGAGTCACTCTCAGAGAATGCGTACGATGAAGTAGTTGTTGGAGGAAAGAGAGCTGGATTTTCTCTTGGTCCAGATAAGTAGGAGTTCATAGAGGACAGGCTGTCGTATACATTGTCAGGGATTCGCTCCGATGAACGACTCGGGTTTTCAGACCTCTGCTGGAAATGCTCTTCCTGCTGTCTATCACATGCCAAAATCTCCATCCTCTTATTGGACAAGTCTGCTCCTTTACTATGCATGGAGTCACGATCGGGAGTGGTGGTGAGATTCAGAGGTGGCACCGAAGAGCTCAGATTCAGGGGAGGCAACTCTTTGTCTTGGGGTGATGTGGGAATGTTGATATGTTCAGTAGGTCTTTCCACAGACGGGTTGAGACGGCTGTTGTCATCTGATGACCTTCCACCAGAATCAAACTGCTGGAGATACTGTCCGAGATAATCTTTGTCAACCTCTGGCATGGCCGATTCTGATTGTGACCCATAGCCAGTATTGGATTGTGATGCTTGAGGGGGATTACTTGCCACTGATGAAGGAAGCTCCACAGACCCAGCCTGTGGATAGCTGATGTTACTAGGCACAGGATTGGACATCTCCCGATCCTCATTTTGAGAGTCTATGGAAAGATCCCTTTTAGCTGCTTCAACACTGGAGTATCCCTTAGATGGTGGGGACATGACATCGTTTTTGTTCTCATTGCTGCCATAATTGGGAACACTATCTGGTTGCACAGACTTGGGGGGAGTAGATTCATAATCTCTTGGTGTGGATTCATAATCCCTGCCAGGAAGACTCTGTACACTGTGGTTTTGTACAGATTTAGGTGGCGTTGATTCGAAATCTCGGCCAGGAGTGTCTGTATCCTCTGGCCCCGATTCAATATCTCCCTCATCACTCTCCACCACTGGAGGGGGTCTAGGAGCTGGTGGTGGTTTCAAATCATCCTCAAAATCAGTATCAACCCCACTGCTCATTCTGTCACTCTCCACCTCACTTGTTCTCTTTTCTTCATCTTCTTTCACTGGCTTTGTTTCTACAGGCTCCTCCACTTTTTCCATCTCCTTTTCCTCCTCCTCCTCCTCACTCACTGCCTTTTCCTCCTCCACCTCCTCCTCCTCTTCGTTCTCCTTTTCTTTCTCCACTTCCTTCTCCACTTCCTCTTGGGGGGAATCATTTCTGAAGGACTTGGGTGAATCTGGACTTTTACTGCCCCCTTCCTCTTCATTGAAGCCTTCAATTTCTGTAGCTTCACCATCATCCTCGTTAGCCGTATTATGCTCCAACTCGCTGTAAATAATGGTATCTTCCGCCTCTGTTTCCTGACTCTCAGCACCTTCCGTTTTCTTCCCACCCTTCGTCTTCTTTTCATCGGTCTGTTTTTCCGTTTTCTTTTTGCGTACATATTTGCGTTTTTTCTTCTGTGGTGACTTCGGCTCCTCCTCGGGTAAGTCCTCGTCCACTATTGGTTTCTTCTTTTTGGGTCCACGCTTCTTTGGTATCTTCACAGCTTCTTCTGGTGATTTCAATTTATTTTTTGGCTTGGGACCTGAAAGTAAAACTTAGTGGTAAGTCTTCCAGGGAACGACATGTATTGCCTGCCTACTTCTAATTTCATTTGAAAAATTACTTCGTTTAAAGTATCATCATGGCAAAAAATATATAAATTATAATGTTTTTGGTCAGAATTAAGAAATAAAGAGCACCGGGATGACATGGACCCAACTGAAGAGAACAGCCCAAAACAGGGTTCGCTGGAGAAGTGTGCAGCCCTATGCTCCACTAGGAGTTTACAGGAATAAGTCAAGTCAAGTGTCAGAATTCAGTTCTGTTCAAGTTTACCAGAATGACAATGCATATCCTAACATGATGAATTAGATGAAAGATGAGATATTGTTATGAGATGCCATTTGTGAGATTCTATCTGAAACTTAGTGGTAAGTCTTCTTCCTGAGAAGACACGTGTCGCCTGCCTACTTCTAAATTTGCAATTTGAAAAATTACTTCATTATTTAAAGTATCATCATGGCAAAAAAGTATAATAATTATAATTTTGGTCAGAATTCAGTTCTGTTCAAGTTTACCAAATGACAATGCATATTCTAACATGATGAATTAGATAGAAGATGAGATATTGTTATGAGATGCCACTTGTGAGATTCTATATGAAATAAAGACATTTAATTTCAAGGTTCTCAGGCCCTCAGTCATTACTTTGTGACAAATTGTTCATGTCAAAAAAATTAAAGTTGTGTCAAATTAGTGATAAGTGGACATGTGGCAGATTGGAAACTAAGTTACACGATACAGTTCTCCATACTGATGCTCTGTGCCAAATATCAGGAAGCTGGCCAGTGTGGTTCCTGAGAAAAATGTGACAGAAATTTAACCATGTGAAAAATATTTTAAGCTGCGTCAAACAGGGAGTGGACATGTAAAAAAAAATTTAAAGTTGTGTCAAACAGGAAGTGGACATGTGGCAGATTGGAAACTAAGTTACACGATACAGTTCTCCATACTGATGCTCTGTGCCAAATATCAGGAAGCTGGCCTGTGTGGTTTCTGAGAAAAATGTGACAGAAAATTTTGTGACGACGACGATGCAAGACGACTAAAGTTATCCCAATATGTCGCCTCCGCTAACGCAGGCGGGTGACACAACAATGACATGTTTAATTTCAAGGTTCTCAGGCCCTCAGTCATTACTTTGTGACAAATTTGTTTTGGTCAAAAAAAATTTAAGTTGCGTCAAACAGGAAGTGGACATGTGGCAGATTGGAAACTGCATTACACGATACAGTTGTCCATACTGATGCTCTGTGCCAAATATCAGGAAGCTGGCCTGTGTGGTTTCTGAGAAAAATGTGACAGAAAATTTTGTGACGCCGACACCAGATGACTAAAAGTATCCCTATATGTCGCCTCCGCTAACACAGGCACGCGACACAATCATTACCAAGGTTTGAAATAATAGAATATTCAATATTCTATCCATCTTTGTGTTGTAGAAAGTTTCCAGAGACTTTTTTTTACCTGGTTTTTTCCTTGGAGGTTTGACAGGAACTTTCTCTGGCTCAGTCTTCTCGTCAACAGTTTCCGGAGCTGAAATGAATTAAATTAATTCTGGAGTCATGTACCACTATCTAGGAAATGGAAATAAAGACTTTTCATATCCCTAAATTTAGACAATCCATCTGCATGTTTAAAACACTTGGTCATGACTTCTAAATTACACAAGAAACTTTGAATTTCTTTGATTGAAAAGTCAAAGCAATAGCTAAACAGCTAAAGTTTGGTAAATTTTGCGAGCATAGGACTTGGGAAAAGTTAAGACTTGTAATATTTCATAAACATGTCTTTTGTGCTTCACTGTATGAACATGTTATTGATTTTGAAACATAAACCTCAAGTTGTATTAAATAGGACCCCACATATCCAGCATATTCATGGAACTCGCCATCCTTCATAACACCAAACAAAAGAAAAATAATTATTATTTATAGCAATGAAGTTCCCACTAAATCAATAATAACTTCATCTTATTGTACATGTAAATGCAATAAAAGAAAACCTACCTGGTTCTGGCTTAGGCTTGGGTTTCCTTCCTCGCTTGCCCTTTGGTTTCACTGGTTTCTCACTTGTTACCTCCTCCTGTTTCTCTGGTTTTGAGATCTCCTCTTCTGGTTTCGACTCGGATGATTTGGTTTCAGTAGCTTTCACTTTTTTCTTCCTCCCTGGTGCTTTCTTCGGTTTCTGGGTTTTGGCAGTAGATATTTCTGGTTCATCCTCCTCACCTCTCTCTTCTTTTATAGTTTTTGGCTCCATCTCATTTTGATCTTCGAGTTTTATATCGTTTTTCTGAGTATCAATATCACTGAGCTTGTCTTCATCATTAAAGTCCAAACTCTTTGAAGTCACATCCAAATGATCCGATTTTGATGTATGTGATAAATATGAGATTTTCTCATGACGTATTGGTGTAGATGTTTTATCTTGTCGTAAAGGCAGCAATACTGAGTCGTCATCAAACTCCTCATCAGACCGGAATTCATACAAGTCCATAGGATTCTCCACTTTTATTTTGGGAGTCAAAGGTTTTGAATCCAAACTATTTTCAGTCCTCTCCAGCAGATCCGTCAGGTTTTCCTTGAACTCCTTGAAGTCCAAAGCCACGAGAATTGGCATGTTGTCTGTCGACGATGTCGGGGCATTTGGATCCACCAGCTTTTTGGGTTTCTTTGGTTTTGGAGCGATTCCGTGGAACTTGTGTAGATGATACTGCAGCGAGCTCTTCTGCCTACACGTGAAGCTGCAGAGGTCGCACGCCACTGGCTTTTCATTCGTATGCTGCCTCATGTGGACTTTCAAGTTGTCTGCATGCCTGAAGCCTTTCCCACACACGGAGCAGCCAAACTTTCGCTCCCCTATAAATACAATCCACAAAATGTTTACTGATAAAGAAAAAATATGTAATAATCAGAAAAAAAAGGCGGGTTTCCAGTCACTCAGTGAAATAAAACAAGCTTTTGCTTTTCAAGAAGACATGTCACATATATACTTTGTATTTCTTAACAGATTTTGTATCATTCAGCAACTACAGTTGAACTTCGGTATCTGGAACACTGATATATCGAACACCATGGTTATGTCAAACTGATTTGGAGGCCCCAGCTATCTATTTTCTGACATTTTTCCGAGTATTTTTACCCTGGATATCTCAAATTCATGGATATCATGAACTTTGTTCTTTCTCCCATCAAGTTCGAGGTAACGATGTTCGTCTGTATTACCTTTTTTTAAATCAAGTCTTAAAATTTTAAGATTACAAGCACAGCTCAGGTGGATTTTTGAATGCTCACTTTCCTCAGTGGGCCAGCAACTTGGAATCACAGAGGACATTTACCTGATAGCATAGTTCAGATAAGACAGCCCACTGTGTTCTGTGTTCATTTTATTATCCACTCTAAAAATAGCCCACTGACGCCAGTGGGCAAATTAATTTTCACCTGCGCCATATTGTATAGTCGAACCTTGTTATCTCGAACTCAATGGGACTGAGAAAAAACTTAGAGATATCCGTGGTAAGGGTAAAAATATTAAGAAAATACATGGCTGGGACTTTGAATCACTTCGACATTGGACCAAAAAAAAAAGTGTTTACTGTCCCCTCCTGGAAAAAATAGGGCAGTAGGTTTGATTTTTTGTTTTGTTTTGTTATTTCGTATGTTTTGTTTGTGTATATCATTCATGTTATTATTGTATGTTTACAGGTTTAATCAGCCTACCAACTGCTTTGGATGTGTTATCTTGTGCAAAAGTGGGGTAAAGATAAATAAGGATCTGGAGAGAGACCAAATATTGGGACAATTACAAAAAAAATTTCGATAAAAAGTGTTAGGGTAAGGGTAAAAAATAGAATCGGTTGGATGACAGTAAACATTACTAGTACTTTTTAGGGGGGGCTAGCCATGGTATTCAAAATATCAGTGTTCGAGATACCAAAGTTCAACTGTATATGCAATTTGCTAATTTCAAATTATGTAGCAATTATAAGTCCAACTTTAAACATGCTTAATTCAGAATATTCAATCCAATGGATTAACAATAGCAGTCTTTCCTTATGAATATCCATGGATAAATCAAAATGAATGCGTCACACAAGATCACATTTATGGTAGAAAACATTTAAATGCGAGCTGAAAAATTAAATCACAATGACCATATACTGTAAAGGGGGAAATATTCGCGTGGGTTTTAATTTCGCTATGTTCGCGATTATATATTAACAATCGTGAAAATAAAACCATCATGAAGTCCTATTTAATGTATTTGGGGGTACAATTCTAATTAAATTATTTACTTTCCGTGAATATTGAACCATTGCAAAACCCGAAAGATAGAAATTGTGAAATAAAAGCCCTTTACAGTACATGTACGTCAGCTATGGATGCCAAAATTCATGCCTTTCACATACCATACAATATCAAACCATGGCAAATGCCTTAATATACTGACCTGTATGGGAAATTTTGTGTCTTTGTAAATGACTCCTTTTAAAGAAAGTAAATTTGCATCCCTCAAATTCACATGGAAATTTCTTATCACTTAGGTTGTGAAATTCTTCCATGTGATTTTTCAAGAGTTTTTTGGATCTGAAGTCTTTTGTACAATCATTGATATTGCACTTAAATGGACGAGCAGGGTCATGTACAATCACATGACCCCTTAAAGCTGCCGAAGTTTTGAAACGTTTAGGACACTGGGGACAAGGGAAATTCCTCACGTCCGAATGAAATTTCAAATGCCGTTTCAAATTGTCTTCTGTGTGAAATTTCTTTTCACAGTTTTCAAACGTACAAGGAAACTCTTTTTTGACACGTTCCGTATTGTGAATGTTTTTTAAATGCTTTTTGAGATTGGCTTTGTAATTTGATTTGTATGTACACTGTGGACAGTTGAAGCGTTTAGGTGCATCTGGATCATGGCGAATGATATGAGATTTTAATGAAGATTCGTACTTAAACTCTTTCTCACAGAATTTACACTTAAATGGCACAGGTCCCGTACACTCCTCCATATGTTTTTCTAATGATATTTCATGACAGCGAATATACCGACTGCATTTCCTACATAGTTTATAATCTGCACGGTCTTTATGCTCCTTTAACACATGCTCTTTGAGAACCTCCTTGGAATCATACACCAAATTGCATCGAAGGCAGACATATATCCCATGAGTCCTTAGATGTCTCCCTAACATGGCTCGCTTGGGCGTGGCATACTCGCAATGTTCACATTTAAATGTGGTATCAGGGCTCTGTTTTTTCATTAAAGTTTCTATGTTTATTGATTTTTTGGGACCTGACAGTTTTGAGTCTGTCGTCTGCTTGTCCTCTCTTTCCTCATCCTCATCACCCGAGACATCAAAACTAGAATCCAAATGGTCCTTTTCTTCGTCTGCCTCATCTTCTTCCTCCTCCCCCTTCATTTTCCATTCAATTTCCTCCTTCACTTCCTTTTTCACTTCCTGATTCAAATCCGTAACTTTGATACCATCTTTCTCCTGCTGGTTCTCCTTTTCGCTCACACTCTCTTTTTTCTCCTCCTCCTCCTCCTTTTCCACTTTAACCTCTGTGGGCTTTCCCAACATATTGTCTGTTCTAGGAATATCCACACACCGCCTGATGTGTCGTGTGTACGCACTCTTACTCCGCGACATATGCCCACACAGCGGACAACCGATCAGCACCGGATCCTTTTTCTCTTCATTTTCAGCACCATCTTCTTCCTCTTTGATACCCTCCACATTCTCTTTACTCTCCAAGTTTTTCTCCACTTTTTTCTTTGGTGGTCGCTTTTTCTTTGGAGGTTTCACTTCACTTGTTGCACTAACTTTTTCCTCAGTGTCTTTTTCTGTCACCTCATCCACCTTTCTTTTCTTTGTCACTTTCTTTTTCTTAGGAGGGCTCTCTTTTTCATTATCCACATTTTCTATTTGATCAGGATCGATGTCATCACTGGTAGTTTTGGTTTTGACTTTTTTCGATCCCTTTATCTTTTTGGGTTTCGGAATTAAATCATTTGTGACCATAGAGTCATTGTCTTCTTTGTCATCATATTCACTATTCAACTCCACCTTTCTCAATTTCTTTGGTGGAGGTTTTGACTTTGCCATTTCCACTTTTTCAGACATGTCTAATTCAAAATCAAAATGTTCATCCTCAAACTCTTCATCATCATCATCCTCATTAAAGTTGATCTTTCTCTTCTTCACTGCTCTTGGGGCCCTTTTGCGACTTGGGCTACCATCTTCAAGATTTTGGAATAGTTCATCTTCATCACTGTGATATTTCCGATTCTTTTTTGGTGTCCTTTTTGATGCCCGCGGAGAGACTGAACATCCACTCTCATCAGTTTTGCTGTTATCACCTAATGATAAATCAAGGGCATTACAATCATTTGCCACTGTTGCATTTGCTTTCTTTTTTCCTTTAGCAGTCTTATTCTTTATAGTTTTTGCTTCGGGAGAATTTTGTTTCACTTTCTTTTTCACTGGCACCTTCTTGACGGTCTCTTTAGGAGACTTCTTTTTGATATTGTCTATCGGTGCTTTCTTTTTGACGGGTTTCGACACCTTCTTTTTCTCCGTAGTCGTGAGAGCAGCATCAGTCTTTTTCTCTGGCACTGGTTCTTCAGGATCACTTTTCTTTTCTTCATCCACTCCGTTTTCTGTTGTTTGCTGTGGTGAGAGAGGAGGATCATGGGTAGAAATTCCTGAGTTGTCAAGGTCACTGAGTTTACCATCAGATGAGATGTAAGAGTCTGTCGGGATGGATGAAAGAGATGAAGAAAATGAAGAATCTTTATCATCTGCTTGATTTTTCGGCTCACTACTCGGGAGTGAAAATGGCTTGTTGGCCACCTCCGTGATCGTAACTGTTCCTGTTGTCAAGGAAACCTCTGTTTTATAACTCTCTGTCTGACAGTTGATGACAACATTTCTCTCGGCACTAAAGTCTTGGATCACATGATTATCACATGATCCACTTGGACGGTCTTCTTCTATACATTTTCTGGCATTTTCTTCCTCTTCTCGCAAACTGATAGCAGCAGAATGAATTGCAGCAAATTTGGCAGCATCATTTAGCTGTCTGATTGCCGAATCCCGGATTCGAGGCTTATCAATCCGCTTTGGTTCTTTGTACGTTCTCATGTCTTCTTCCGTCTTTATCCCATCATACAAGGCAGTGACTCTATTATATCAATCCGCCTCTTCAGCTGTAATAATATAAAAAAAACAAACAAATAAATACACACCATAAACATTGTTCTGGACAAGTGTTAGTTTCTTGCTGCTAAGGCTGCAACAGGTACCCAAAATAACCAAATACCACAGTCCATGCTTAGGCGTGCTATTCAGGCCGGGTTTGGTTCCGATATTCCGATTTCAGTTTGGGTCTAGTGTTTGTATTATTAGAAACAAAACAGTGTCAAAATCTAAATTTTGCTTGATTTAGTGTTAATTGATGAACAAAATAAAGCCACAACATCAATGATGAGACACTTGTATTGAAGTCATAGAAAGGAAACTGTTTCTAGTATGTATGTCAAGACTAAACCAGAATCTGTATGTGTGAGTTATATTGTAACAAAATATAAATTAAGGTTTTTGACCTGAACCAAAATATCTAAACTCGAATTAAAAAATTCGGAACCGGCTCGACCCAAACATTTTTGGAACCATGACAACCCTACCTGCTACAGTTAAACTTTGGTGAAGCATTGTTGCACTACTTGCTGCACAAAAAATAATGGAGCAGCTAATGAAGCCGGTCTTCTGATAAAAGATTAATAAAGTGATATATATAGCCGTTTAATTCATTTGTAATCAAGGATTTTTTCCTAAACATTTCTTTATCTGTACATATTTCCAAAACCAAGCTTTGTTAATGCTCTAGAAACAATGGAGATTATATTGTACACTGCAGAGAAAATGAACAAATTGATAAATATTTCTTCTTATGGTGAAAGACTCTGAATGTTATGGTCATGTATTTCTATTCTCAACTATTACTGATGACAATTTTAGTATTCAATCAAATATATCAAATAACAAAACAAATACTGTAAACATATTATATTTGATGCCTATGATATTTAGCGGAAATTTGATTTTCTAACATTAACGTGGACTTAATTTAATGGATGTTCACTCCCCTTTTGTCCGTCATAATGCATGCCTGTTGGCGGTGTACTTGATTTAGCGGGAGTATCTTCTGTCAAATCGAGAAAATAAATCCACCGTAAAATATAATACATTTACAGTAGTTCTTACATTTTCAGATATACAGTAAAATACCTCTATCTCAAAGCCAAGGGACTTCGAGAAAAATCTTTGAGATATCCGGGGTTTCGAGATATCCAAATTTGATCTTCAAATTTTTTTTTTTTGGACGGAGGATATTTGATGAATTGGCGTGTTAGGTCGTCATATTGGCGCAGACTTAAAAAAGTTGCAGTGATTAACCTAAGCTGTTAAAACTACTAAATCGCAACCCGGGTCTACCGGAAAAGGCGAGCCGTGGACTACTGGTTCGACAATTATAGGTGTTAGCATTCAATATTATACAAACTCGCAAAAATATTAACGGTGACAATTGAGAATATCTCTTAGTTCTCTACAGCTGCGGGGCGTGAATATGTGACTTGAGTAGGTCCCAGGTATGGTAAGGCAGACTGGACAATTGAATGAACCTTCAAGACATAAACCAGGTGAAAATAGGCGTGGGAACCTTGACAAAGTACTTGAACATAAGCGGCGGTATTCGGATAAACATGTTTGAGATATCAAGGAGATAAATTTGTTTTATATACGACTTTATATAGGGAAAACGGCCGGACGCTTTTTGCGCTGTCCGCAACCGGTGTACTTCCGCACAATAGAAGGCAGGGTACGATTAACGCATGTTGACGAGAACCAGTAGTGTTCGATACAGTTGTCTCATTCAGAATTTAATAATCAAGTGGGAGAAAAATCTATATGGACAATTTGAAGTAGCTAGACCTTTGTAATTTCTTTCAATTCAAATGAAAAAGGACAATTCAATTTAGATTCTTGGTATGGCCGACCAACACAATATATAGTGATAATCATTTTCACTCACGGGTACCTTTATGTAAGAAACTGAGCAGCAGGACCCAATGGTAAATCCCGATATGCAGCAGACTCTAAATCGGGATCCTGTATTAGGAGAACGTATGCATCGCAGACCTTAACGGTTGAGAATAGCTACTAGACGCGTAATAGATAGCCAAAGGACAGACAAGCGGATTTCAAATTGCAATGTCAGAACCATCGTAGCAGAAATTGAGAAACTCACAACACACCACACTCCACCAAAAACACGTATGTTAAGCTAACTGCTATATGGAATTCCCCGTTGTGATAGGATTTTATTAATTTGCTTCATTCAGACCTTGTAATTTTAGTGAAAGAGAGTTAATGAAATCTATGTTATTTCATTTTTTGTTTTTAATCCACCTCTTAGATCAAAATATGTGACGTGTTATTCAATAATATTACTGGCTTACAACGGGAAATCAAAAATCAATCCGTTAACGTTGAGATCTTGTAAATTGATTTTACATCCCCTAAAACCAAATCAAACATGTCAATCTAAAGGTGAGAGAAAAACAGATTGTTCGACATTAGCGCTAAAAAATTGGAAGAATGAAATCAATGGCAGAGGATTCTTTACCATTCCATAGATACCGTCCCCTCCCCCCCCCCCCACTCATATCAATATCAAGAAATCACAAGGGCTACCAAATATAGCCATGTAACACATTGATACATGTTAATGTCATACAACTATACGACTTTATCTTGTCAAAAAAATTTCTGAATAAACCATAATGTTTCTTTAAAGTCCATTTGGACTGATGTCTTAGTGTTTCTTTCAGTGCGGAGCAATTCGTATCTGTCCTAAATGAAAAAAAGCTAACATGAACGCGCCTTGTTTTTTACTAGATGCTTGTTAAATTAGTCAAAAATACTAAGGACCATTATCCATCCTCGGCCTTTGCTATTTGTCCAGTCAATCCTGTTTGAATATTCAAGACGTGACTTTCTTCATACTTTTTTCCTATTCTATCTGTTGGAGTGTTAGCAAAGCCTTTTCGTCTTACTAACCAGGCTTTCAGCCTGACGTAAACAGAGGATTCTTTGGATGAGTGCTTTATGGCATAATGAATTTATGAAATGAGTTAACTGGGATTTAATATTTCCCGGCCTGGCAAGAAATATTAAATCCGGTACGAATTTCCATATGCTAATAAGCAAGAGTAAAGATTTCTATTTCAATAAAATCACACAACTATCATTAAAACACCACTTTATTTTTGATTTACTTTTCTATTTCACTGCCCCGAATATTTTCGCCTGTTATTGTTTGACGTCGTCAATATCGATTGTGGAACATTGTCCTGCAATTGTCACGGTTTGAAGAGAAGCTCGAAATTTCTGTTACCTTATTTTCACTTCCTAAAAGAACATAAAAACCCGTCCTTGGAACAACCTCGGTGACAAAAACAAATGTCTTTTACTGTCAATATTTACAGTTTTCAACGGCTGAATTGGCTGTTTTTTTTTGGCGTAAGCGGCACAGATTTACTGAACCCCTACCAAATTTTGCATGTTTTTATTGAACGCCTCCAGCTACAAGTTCATATTGTTTTTTCCGAACCTGTGTTATGAAGCCAGAAAACAGTAGAGTTGTGGTGAATAAAAGTGAATTAAGCCCACATTATGTGGCTTACAATTCATGGTATGATAAGTGCCTCAAAGAAACAGGGCTCAAATGAACGTTTGTGATGGACAAAGTCAAAATCTCTAAATGCACTTGTCCGATAGGACAAGTCAACTTTTTTAAGCTTCTCCTTTGGCATTTCATGAGAGACAAGTCCGAAGTATTAATAAAGATAAAGCTTTAAATTTTGAATATTACTAAATCAGATATAAATCTTTGAAAAAAAAGTTTAAACAATAGACCTTGTTTTTGTTCAGAGTCTGACAGTAAAATATACATTTCAGACAAGTAACATTCTGGTGGCGCTTGTCCGATGGACCAAGTGGGAAATTAAGTTCATGTTTGAGCTCTGAGAACTTAAATTTAAGGCTCCCTAAAGTGTTTTTTGAGAATTACACTTAAAAACCAAAAAAACACTGGCTAGACACCAAAAAAAAAAAATTTTTCCCAATTGTTTAGAAAGGGTTTAGTGGTGTCACGTAGGGCTGTGCGATAATACACGGTATTCCGATATATTGCTTTTATTCGTTACTAAAAGGTATCGATCGCGATACGTTTTTTGAATGCCGGTATATCAGCAAGAATGATGGGCATGGAAATTACGTTAAAAACTCGATATTTCTCCAACAAAGCAAATATCCACGTGTCATATGTTTTGAAAACATTTCTTTTGGTTGTTCAAAAACACTATGACATCATTCTTCTACTTCCAATAGAGCAACGAGTAAAGCACCAAGTCTATATTGGCGTCTGACTCTAATTCAAAAGACGTTCGTTATCTATTCCAAAAATTTATACTCAATGGATCAACCCATAAAATCAATGAAATAAGCGAAAAAGAAGCGTTGATGTCCTTATTTGAAAATAATTGCAATACATATCGCAATACATTTGAAAATATCGCAATACTATTCGCGATACGAAATTTAACCCGATACACAAGCGCGCTATGTGTCAGTCCATGGACCTGTAAAGATATAGCAAAATTTTAACCGATATTTTGATTTCCTTAATGATTTTTGGCAGGTGGTTTTTGGAAAATGTTTGTGTGAAACAATAAGATAAAAGAAATTGGGAAAGCATTTACAAGAAAGTCAATTAATGTCTGTGTCCAATGCATCAATTCCCTCCAAAAGTATTCAATATCCTAATCAAAACATTTGAAATTAGCAGTACATTTGTATCTGAATCAGATCTCATGAATGGCAATGATCTACCTTTAATATATCTTAGAAATAAAATAACAACCTTTCTCATTTTAGAAAAAGGAATTTGGGTTTTTTATTTATGGTTGTTTGCATTTGAGTTCGTTCTTCCTCCATCCTGGAAAATAACAAAAATATGATTCATGAATTTATACTAATGAAATAACAATATAAAACATCTTCAAATATAAAATAATATTTAAAAATAATGGATCAAGACGCAATCAATTGTTAATGCAAAAACTTACTATGTTTTTTACATATGCATATTGTAAAAGAGAATATTTGGCACCAACATTTTACGTATTTTGCGCAATCAGCAATGAAAACCTTTTGATGCAAACTTATGTTTAAGCGCAACATTATCACCTGAATCAATAACTTAATGTCAAATAACACCTTTCAGCACACATCTTAATTTCGCGCTATTCATATGTCTGCGCCAAACAATAAATAGTGCCGCTAAATAATTCTCGTTTTACAGTATATTTATTACTGTAAAGCTAAACGATTATAACTTTGAAATCATTTGCTTGATATGTCCAGAAATCACAAACAAAGGAGCAATTTTGTTTCGTCCATGTGTGGAAAGTAAAATTTTGATTCTAGTAATAATTATGTAAACTTTTCAAAATCTTGGCAAAAGTTTGTAGTGAATGATATATCACAGTCTTAAGAAATAATGCCGACCAATCTATGACTTAATTGTACATTCAGAATGTAAATATTCCATTACATAAATACAAATTATATCTGATGAATTTCTATCCATGTATGCACAATGACCAGCGCCCCACAACACTTTTAGTGGCGCTGCAACACTCTAGACAATATGAAAGTACATTCTGCAATGCACAGTTTCACACTCCACCAAGCCATGTCAACATGCCTGCTTATTGTTAAAATATTTCTCTAGGGCAAAATGATGTTTGACGACCCAAAGATTCTCTATTCTCGGACTTATATACCGTCGTGCGGAATGGTGATACAGAGAAAACAAAAACGAATGCACCTCATAACGTATGGACAATCAAATTTGTATGATATCCTAAATCATAAATTTCTTGGTCGGATTTCCGAGTTCGAGTAACATGGATAATTAGTTACTCAGTGCATCCCTGCCGTGGATTCCGAGCGTGCATACAGGAATGCAGGTCACGGCGGTGATCACTCTTCAACTCATCATGGTTGGAGACTTAACGATATCATAGAAGCCAAACCAAGTTTGCAAAATAAATAACATTTTTTCAACATTATTACAACAGACATACCTTTCTTCTCCAACGGCTTAAATAAGCAAATTCTGGGAGTGGCCATAAACTGAAAATCTTTTTTATGATTGGCCAAGAAGTCACGAGAAAGTTTGACCAATGAAATTAACAAGTACAAAGGTTAAAAATCGAGATTAAGTCGTTCTATAGTTTACATTCCGAGTATAATTTCCAAACAATGAACAACTTCGTAATTCATTGGCGTACGGAGAAATTGAAGATGAATTTGATATGTTTTCAGCCATTTTTTGGTTGAAAATCTGCATGGTTATATTTCAGGGAAAATCGGATATGATGTTACTCAAAAAAAAATAAATACAAAATAAAAAAAGAAAAGAAATGTACTGTTCAAAGATAAGCTATGCTTATCTTAATGATCAATGTAATTTATTCAAGTCCTGAAAAAACACAGTAACCTATATGTTCATGTATGGTACTATATGAGTGTGTGTAATCTAAGACCGACCATATCGAAAACAATTAATATATATTATGATTTTTTCAAAACACTTTTGTGCACGACCATTCTGCACGATACTTGAAATTGTTAGAAGAAAAAATACTTTTTAACATTATATAAACAGTTGCTTCTTCACAAAATAGTAAAAAGGAAATATTTAGCAGCAATTTGCAAATTCCTAATATGGCGTTATAAACGATCTAGTTTTTAAACAGTATGACCTGCCAATTGGGTTAAATACTGTCTGGTGTATTTCATAACAATTGTTAAGCCGTTTTTCATAACACTGATTTTGACTAGGTTTACTCCGTTGACCTGATCAAGGACAATGGCTCACGACGTTTATAATTTGGTGACCGGTCCGACCAGGGGGTGCTTACTCCTCCTAGGCACGTTGATCCCAGCTCTAGCATATCAGGCGTCCATGTTTTTCAATAATTGGTGATCTCTCTCTCTCTCTCCTTCTCTCTCTCTCTCTCTCTCCTCGTCTCTCTCTCTCTCTCTCTCTCTCTCTCTCTCTCTCTCTCTCTCTCTCTGCTCTCTCTCTCTCTCTTCGGCTCTCTCTCTCTCTCTCTCCAAAACGTGTCCTGTCCCTTTAATAATTTTACAAGAAAATTATTTTAAACAAAACCAAACAACATAGAAAGGAAATAATAATACTCGCAAAAACGAACAAGAGAACGCCAACGAGCAATATACGCCAAGACAATGGTAAAACAACTGATTGCAATTGGTGACCTTGACCTTGATCCAGTGACCGCTTAGCTCAAAAGGTCATTGACGACATCCTTAGGTCTAAGGCAACTAATCTGTGAAATATAATTGAAAATCCGTGCACTCAATGATAAGTTAAATGGCCCGGACAATATTAAAACCACTATGTGCATTGTGACCTTCACCTTTGGCTCAAGGTCATGACACTTCCTTGAGCCTAATATCAAAATTCTGGTGAAATATTATTAACAATCCATGCACTCAGTGAAAACTTATGGTCCGTACAAGGTTAAAAACCACTTAATGTGTAGTTGCGAATCCTTGCATTTGACCAGTGACCTTGGCTCAAGGTCATGTCACTTCTTGGGTCCTAAGACCCACAAATTTTGTGAAAAAATATTAATTCAAATTCATGCACTCAAGTCAAACTTAATGGTCCGGACAAGGTAAAACCGCGACTATGTGCATTGTGGACCTTTAACATTTGAACCAGTTGACTTGGTTCAGGTCAAACGAACACTTTTTGCGTCTAGACCACCCAAATTCTGTGAACTATTATTCCAATCCATGCACTCAGTCAAAGTTATGGGCCCGAACATTTGATTAAACCAATTATGTGTGTAGTGACCTTTGACCAAAACCTTGGATCAAGGTCATGGCATTTTCTTCCTTAGGATCGTCAGGGCAAACAATTTGTTGAAATATTATTCAAATCAACAAAGAGGGTCAGGAGTTATGGCCCGGACAAACTATTTGCCAATGTTAACTTATTGTATATGTGTATAGTGACCTTGAGCCTTTAACTGCAATAACCTTGGATCAAGTATCATGACACTTCCTTAGTCCAGGGCAACAATTTTGTGAAATGAAGAAGATGGAATCTTATATTTTTTCGGGTGAGGGGGCAGGTAAATCACCGAATTTTAGACGGTAAAACTCCATCAAATGCGTGAGCGCATTGATGAAAAAGTTTTACCGTCTAAAATCTCGGTGAATAAAAACCTGCATATCCCCGGAAAAATATAAGATTTGTTTCTTATCATTTAATTTTATATTACAACAAACAAAACAATGTCCCATTAGCTTTATTTGTTGTTAGGTACGTGGGATGACAAATCACCTCAATTCTTAAAAAGGTGTTTTTAACCAATGAGAAAAAAAATCGGGCGCTAGGTGATCACGTGAAATAAAATTTAAACTGATATAATTAACAATCTACCTATTAAAGGAAGGTTCAGGAGTTATGGCCCGGACAAACTATTTCGGACGACGCGGACGTCTGAAGACCAGTCGTATAAAGAAATTCAAACAACCAAAAAAAAAAAAAAAACCAAAACAAAAAAAACAACAAACAAGAAAAAAAAAAAAAAAAAAAAAGACACACCACACACATAAATAAAAAAAGCACAAAAAAGAGAAAACAACAAAAACCCTCACTAAATTCCAAAAAGACATATCGGGATCAAAGTAGGGATCCTTACACAAGGGGGTTCTGGGGCTAACTTTGTTTGGGCCCTTGGGTGAAAAATAACATTTGTATACATCTACAGGACACCACCAATTAAAATTGACAATTAACCATCTTTCCAGTATATCATGTAACCTACCAATGTAAAATGTTTACGTGAAATCCTGCGATCTTTTTTTTTTTTTTTTTTTTTTTTTCCAAACGATTTGGTCCCAAGAATCAAAACTGAAAATTCCGAAAACTTATTCCATGTCTAATACAGACTTCAAAGAGATAACTTGATACATGCATATATTTTTTGGTGAAGTTCTGGAAAACCATGGGTTTTTTTTCCTAAACGGAAATTAAAAACGTCGTTTCTCGACACACAGGGTGGGAAAAATTAAAAATTCCGAAAAAAACTTACTAACACTCCAAAGAAACCACGTAACCGCTAATAATATTAGATTCATTAAATACATATACTGTTTTAGAATAACGGAGATCTTGAAGGAGGAAGAACGTGGTGACGGGGCGGACGGACTAAGTGCAACACACATATAGCCCGAATTTTCATTTTAAAAGTAATGGGTATAATTAGTAAAACATAAGCAGCGAAAATGAAGATAACAAGCAGTGGTCAATCTCAAAAATCTAATTTAGCGAAGGGCAACCAGAACCCATGGACATATACCTCAGAGGTGGGATCAGGTGGCTATGAGGGAGTAACGTGAGTGCGCGTCCCCCATATTTGAGTAGCAATATTCCATTGTCATTTGCCATATACAAATGTTTTATTGTCTCTGAACTGGATTCGATACGTGCCAAAGCAATGTTCTGAGTAATGATCAAATTTTTAATGTGGCAGGCTACTGACAATAGATTGAAAGTGTAACATGAGTTTCAAAAGTTCCTCGTTTACAGTCAGAAATGAGATTGCCTGAGACAAGTACTGGCACACTATATATACAGCTGTTCTCACACAACTTGGTGTGACTACGGATAGGGCACAGCAACGTGAAAGATCAACATAGGGATGGTTTGCTCCTCCCAGCCAAAGCCCACCTCTGATATGTCCTCTCTTAATTTTGTATTCCTTAATGAAGGCGTTGATCCACTGTTCGTTATCTAGCTTTTTGTTCATTGTTCCATTGGTACCGTATATATGATTTATATTATGACCCGTGGGTCGAGGCCTCTGCTGGGTGGACTGTTAGTCCCCCGAGGGGGCTCTACAGCCCAGTTGCTAATGTAACTATGTTAAATACGAGCTTGAAATTAAGCGGAATTGTTTATTTAATTGCAATTTGTAAAATTTGAAATTCAATATCAAAATTTATAAAAGTAAGTTTTTTTGTGCCATTTTTGTACTCCTTGTTCAACCTTCCCATTTTCCATTTTGTTAGGGTGAAATGGGTACAAACGGCATCCCCTCACTTGAAAAATTTTGAAAGGATCCAACCCCTGTCGTGCAACAACAGTGTATTAAATATGGACCAGAGGGCCTCTTGTTCTTGTTTGTTTGTTTACTATTTGTTTATGATTTCTCTGACATAGCTTTTTAAAACCACTAATGCTTTTAACGATATAACAATAATATATCGGTCAATGTTCATAGAGATAATACCTGAGGGATCAAAAGGTATTTTCATAAATGACAAGTCTTATCAACAAAAGCAAATGTATCCAGCGGGTGATTATTAATCTGAAAACTAATCAATTCAAATCTTTTATTTCATGGTACAATTTCGAAAAAATTCAATGAGATTTGGTTTTCCATCAAGAAACAATTATATATATAATTTTTTTTATCATGTAAGTCTATCAATGTGAATGATAGAACCTGATCAGAGTATAAATGATATGTTTTAATAACTTATGTTTTAAATTATACTATGCAATTAATTCTGTTATCAAAAATTGTAACTATCAATAATTCATGACTGCATGCCGACATGGATGGTAAATGTGAGGGGTAAATTTTAAAAAATTGTTTTTCCTGAACTGAATTATTGTTCTTATCTATGAAATCTCCATGGTCATCGGATCTTTTGGATATGAGTTTGTTTGTATATTTGTCCTACCCCTCCTGTGGTCAATTCTAAAAACCACGAAAAGCCGGCTGGGGCTCATTTGAAAAAACCACCAACCCACCCAAAAAAAAAAAACCCCCAACAACACCCCCTCCCCAAAAAAAAAAATTAAAAGATTAACTCGTTATAACGAGATAGCTACGCTAAAACGATATATAGGATAGCATCAAAGTACCATCAGCTGGATTTAAGTTTATATACCGGTACAACATTTAAACATTTGATTTTTTGTTATGATATGAACACAAAAGAAATGCTATACCCTTTGACTTGGTGAGCCCGCATTTACATTAATAAAATAATTAATACTAATAGTAAATTTTTATTGTTTCCTTCTGTTTTTTCTGCATTTCCATAAAAATGTCAAAAGAATTTGTTTTATGACTTACGAAGTCATTATATATGAAAAAGAATGAACCTCCCACCTCCATAAACAATACATTTATCGATCAGGCTAGGGGTCATGTGATGTTGAAAATCAAGGTCAGCATTGTACAATATACAATTAAACATTCTATATTAATACTAAAACAATGCAAATCCGATAAGATCAATATGATTATTTTCCAGGTATTTTTTTTTTTCGATGTTTGTAAAATCTAAAAACAGACAATGAGTCTCGATCAACAACAAAAGAATAAGGTGAATAGGTTAATTACTATCAGTGGCAAAATTATATTTTAAAACAGGAAAGCAATGAAACATCTAATACCTATTATCTTAAAATAAAAGCTTGGTGTAATAGTCCCGTACAACATTCTGGTATCTGAGTATCAAACGCTCAAAATACGAATGTGCTCTTGTAAACGCGGCAACTAGCATGGTCAAAGATGTCCAAAGCAGCGTGGTGGTCCACCACTTTCTTGTTGCCTCCATGGATGGTTCTTTTCTTGCTGGGAATGCCATCGAAAGGGGTCGGTGAACCGGGATGACTTATTGTAAATCAAAATATACATGGTTATCAACCCTCCTGTTGGGCCGATTTGATAAACAAATGGTCTAGCCTTTTGATCATTATAACTTAGGCTTTAATTTAGTTCATACGGATTTCAGGTTATATTTCTTCAAAAAATAACACAATTCTTTTTTCTCTACATTGTGCTAATTTTAAGTATCATTT
>CAJDSM010017033.1:47260-85669 GCA_903981925.1 Ostrea lurida | reverse complement strand
TCAGAAATATATAAAATGACTAGATAACTATAGGTCTTTCTTCGTTCTTTGTTTTTATTTTTAATTCTTGCTTGATGACAATGGACGAAGAAAGCTCCATATCAGTGACAATTACAATGAAAATACCAGTCCCGCGCCTCAGCTTTACGCTGTTACGAAAATATATTGGGTGGGGGGGGGGTGTAAATGAGGATTTCTGAAATCCGCACTAAGGTTCAGTGGTTGTAGTTATCTTTTATTTTTTACCTTGTAAAGACTTTTGATGAAATACATGTATATAATTGTGTAAAAATACTCTTATCAATACCTTTAAACCATTTTCTCAACAAGATATTTCGATGATCGATAACAAGTGTTTACTTGCTTTACTTGAGAAAAAAATCCTTTGTAACCATTGCATATAGCAATGGAAACGTTGATTTGAGAAATCTAGAATTTCACAATCCTTGAAATAGTGACCGTGAATCATCAACCACGACTGACGTGATGTCATTGTAGTTTTTTTCCAAAAGTAAATAATAAATCATTTGTTAAATAATACAAAAAGATAGGGAATAATATTCACCATTTGTTGTCACATGATAGACGAGATGATTATTTAGGGATAGAATAATAAGGAATTGCAATCGTACCAGAGTGATCCTCAAAATAATGAAGACAAATCACCATTGTTTTAAAAACTTTAAACAGTAATGACTAATGGACATTGATGTAAATACCATAAAAGAACCGACAATGAGTGGTGGATCACGTCAAATTTACACTACAGACTGTACGCTATTGCCACTGACCGTCAGTATCTATGAATTAAAGTCAATATTGTCTCACGTTTTTAACTAAGAACAATAGAGACACTAACAATTCATTTTCAAATGACTGGTTACTTTATGTCAGAATTGTAAATCCATAAAAGCTCAATTTCAGGAACAAAATCAATAAAGATAAAACATTGCTTTTGTTCAGAATCATGTAATTACTGCGATGACAACTAGATATAGTCGCAGATGGGAATACACTCCGGTTTACTTTTAGGGTCTCAAGAGTTACCAACGTTTGTCATTGGTCGCCCAGCATCGTTTGGAATTTAAAATAATTTCCAGACTCATCACTACTATATAATTGGCATATCAAGGTTGATAAAACAGAAACTAAGCATAGATTCGATCATTGTTCATTTTTATTTTTAAAAAATGTATTCTGTTACACATACATAATAATGAACTTTATTTTATAAAAAACACATCAATGATAAATTCATGATATTTAGTTACATTTCGCACCATTTCAAGCTCCTCGTATTTTTATAGGTGTCATTGCAATGTTCTCGACGAGTGCCCCATTTTTCTAGGAAAAAAGGTTATAAAAAACTTTCTCTTTCTTTGATTTCACTATTTTTTCCATTCACATTCTTCTCCTGAAATTATAAAAGTATAGTTTTTCACTTTGCTAAAAATGAATATTTTTAAAATTTGAACCACTCAAAAATTATCTGAAAATGCACGTAAATTACTACATGTAGTAATAGCATGTCGTTTATGAATTGAATGACGTATGATGATTTTTAAAAATGTATACATATCAAGGAGTATCAGATGATATTCATCATATTCACAATTTTCAGCGTTATAATTTTCTCAATAGGCATTCTACAAAGTGTACTAAAAGGCTAAAACGCTTGCTTGAGAAAGTTTGGAATAAATTGGTGCTTCGCTGTTTGTATAAAGCAAAATCATAGGAAAATGATGAAATGGTAAATACTAATAGATGTTGAAACCTGGATTTCTGAAACACATTTTACGATATATTGTAAAATATTAAATATCAATAGAGATATCTAACATTGGTACTTTTGAAGTCTGGTTTGAGAAAATATGAAGCTAGAAGAGCCACGTGTCCACTGACATGCACGGAAGAGGGCAGTAACTTTACACATGAATGAATGATGATTCCGGGAATCTAGATTTGACAGACATTATTTCAAATACGCAAGCGAGAAATTTTTGAGACGGTGTGTGTGTGTGTGTGTGTGAGAGAGAGAGAGAGAGAGAGAGAGAGAGAGAGAGAGAGAGTTGTTAGAAAATATATACGCCGCCTCTTTGATTGTCAGATGTTTATAGTGATATTTAGAAAATTGAAGATCTAATGCATATTGGGCATTGAATTTTATATATCTCTCAACCAGATACATGTATTTACAATTACATGAATTTTCAGTATGTCGCATGCATCTCTGAAATAGTCCTCAGCATAATTGAACTTTTCATTGTTTAAATATACACATTGTCAGCATATTTAATGCATTTAATAGAATCTATGTTGCATGAATCATAGCCACAGAGTTTATTTCATCCCTATTGTAGAAGCGATTTCAAGAATGAAAGCAATATAACAATTGAAAGTAACATTTTTGAGTGAAAAGAAGATGGTATAGTAAAGTTATTATATCTTAACATTGTACTAAACAGTCAACGCTTACCCCAAATATATTGGAAGAACTATGTAGCAAATACCCTTTAACAAATTCAATCTTTGAATAAATAGTAAAATAAACAATTAAATATTTCAATCTCCATATTCATTTTGAATATTTTCGATAGTTCCAGATTATAAGCGTAGAAAAGACAAGTGTTCTTTAAGCCGGACTGGGAGAGAAAGCATGCTGTCTCATGCAGGGAACATTATTTTTTACCTCTTTTTTCCTGCAAAGAAGGAGATTGCTAATTAAATCATTGGTTCCAAACAAACGAGGTGAAGCGAGATCAAAAAGTGCAAGATCGCAACAGCAGTATTTAAGGACAAACGATGAGGTAGAGAAAACTATTGTAAAAAGAACAACGGTTAATGATAGGATGTGTATGTTGGGAATTTTATCACTCGCTACCCCTCTCTCTCTCAACCTATCCACACGATTATACAAAAATGCTTATGGTAACTCTATCATGCATACATGTATATTTCACAATATACATTGTAATTGCATTTTTCAACTAATTTTAAACAATGCATCATGATGGATCATATTCTCCTGAATATCGATATTTTGTCGACATTTCTCCTCTAGCAGTTGTTCTCCAACCATTGTAAATACAAAAAGGCGAAGTTAACATTGTGTCAAACGTATCATAATCCAAAAAACATATACAAAATCGAGTGTAGGGCAACACGGACCTCCGACAAAAGCGAAGTAGGATCAGGTGCCATGGAGGAGTAAGCATCCTCTGCTGACCCGGTCACACCCGCCGTGAGCCCTTAGTCGAAATAAAGTAAACGGGATTACCCGTAGTCAAATCTAGTAGGAAAATGACAGTCTAACAAAGGGTATGAAAACAAATCAGTCAAACATATGACTTAGTGATAATTTGTAATCGCAAACAAGGTCATTATAGCGACCGTAGAATTTGCGAAATGATGACTAACGAGATTCGTTTATACCCTGCAGCATCAACTTTTTTGTATGTAGTTGGCCTCGCTTTAAAAAGTCCGCATACGCATAGCATGCTCTTGCGTATCGAATCAACTGGAGATATACACACCATAAGCAGGTGATAGTGGTATATTACTACATAGAAAAGGAAAGTTGACGATTGCAAAGTCAAAGTCATCACGCTTTTTTTCAATCAATCAAAGACGTTATAGTAATTCAATTAATCATAACCCGACATTTTCGATAATAGAAAGACCCGCACTTCGACGTTGCCGCTGTCTGACCAAAAGTAAACGAAAACGACTACCTGTGTCCACAATATCATTATCTATTTTCAATAATTTGTCAATAAAGTGATAAATTGAAATCACAATAATAACTCACTTCTTTTTCGAAATTAAACATCATACAATTTATTATTTTTTCATTTGATTTATATTGAAGGTTTTCGTCGATCCCTTGTCGTGAGAAACCTCCCCGGAGACTAACGAGCTATATTAACTATTCCGGTTCATTTGACATAGCTCGAAAGCTGGTGAAATCCCAGAGCTACCAGAATGTCCTATCGAATTGATTTTACGTCATAATGAAGTATAATTGGTGAAGATCATGTTGTGAATATCTGCAAGGAATTCCCCATGCAAACAATATTACAGAAATAAATGAAATGAATGTATAAAATTAACTCTTCTCTTTCTTTTAAAAAAAAATATTCATGAAACAAAAATAAATATTAATAGTAATAAAAATTGGCGGCAATTTTTGTGAGTTTAATTTCATTCATAATGAGTACTAGGTACGAATTTTTACCATTAAATAATATAGTCTACCCAAGTTACGTAGTTCCACAAGATTTAACCTATACTTTTAAGCATATGTCTGTTCATAAGGTGTAATAATGAGAAAAACCTAAAACAAAAATCTGCTGGGTAATGCAATAGTAGTAAAAGGAATTGGTTAATGCACCTGTTGCATTACTGAACATCGACTTCATTAATATATCCAAATATATTGTTATAGTAACTAGTAAAACATTGAACGTTATATCCCAATATGTTATGGGTATCATCGTTTGTAAGATTATATACTAATAAAAGTAATGAAAAAGAACTGACGATGTGATCAAAGTTGAACTAATCTAAGGTCGTAATTAAGTGGGTTTTTATTTTATCTCGCGGAAGGGAAATAAAAATACTCATCATCATCTAAATCCACAGGGAACAATTTCTATAACGACTTTTTATCTGAATGTGTGAGCAATGTTTGATTTTTTAAGTCGTGAACAGAGGAGGAGAGATTCTAGTCAGTCTGTCTAAACCATTTTGCATGTTAAAACAGGAAATGTGTTACAAAACTGCAAAAAACAAAAATGATTGTTTTCGCCTAGAACTGAAATATTTTACACAGAAGTAAATGCAATTGAAAATTTAAAAACACGACTCGTAAATGTTTACATATACATGTACACAGTAGTTGGTATTTGGTATGAAAAAAATAATAACAGAATATGCATAAGAAAACCAACCGTTTTCGCAGCTTTCTTGACGACTTTTGCAAAGTGTTCAAACGCACAGACGATACCAGCCAGGGCGATGCCACCTAGAAGAATGAAGAACACGCCGGCCACGCTATCAATGCTGAGCTCGGAAGTTTCGTCTGCCGAGGGTTTGGACAGATCAGGACAGGAACGGCTAGGCCACCACCTAAAAGTAGTATGCTGTTTATATCAGAATCATACATGTACATGCAATATTTGACAAGGACTGGAATTTCCCATACTTTGTATAGCCAGTTTAATATCGTATACCGGGTGAATTTGGCGCTGGAAATATTTAGCATAATGTTTTACTTTGAATAAAGTAGTTTGAACTATTTGAATTTTATTTTTGACGCAGTTTCATATGAAGTGTATCAATTGTATCAATAAATTACCAGCGTCTTTATTTTTGGCAAATTTTTCTCTTCCGACACCCCCCCCCCCCCCCCAATATTTTCATCAGGGTAAAATGACCATACATATGATTACCAATTTGCGTCTAGTTTTATAATGCAAACAACAACATATCCAGAAGAAAAAGGTCATTGGCTAAAAATAGAAATTAAATAGAAAAAAAATCCTATTTGAATTACATGAAACGATGACGACAACTTACTTATTTTCCAGTTGATGAAGCATCCCTGTGTCACTCAGCTTAAGAATAGCCATAGATAAGTCCTCACGGTAGATGGCCCCAGGAGGTACACCGATACCAAATCCCTTCGGGTCAAAATGTGGACCTATCTCCATGAACTGGCAATCTTCTATTGTTTTATACTTATTTACAGTGGTGTCCCAGAAGAACGCGTAGTTTCCTTGCTTCACTTTTTTGAATCCCTCGTCTGTATTGTCCACCATAGACGATGGATCGACTTCAGACATTTGCGCCCACATTTTGGCAAAGTGTTCAATATTTGTATTTTTGAAGAAAAACATAATTCCACTGCTTTTTACAGTACCATATTTAATTTTGGTCTGAGATGCCAAGTCAGTGACTGATTTTATTGGGGTATTAATCTTCTTGACGGTCAGGAATGACCGCCAAATTAGCTGTATTAAGATGATATCAAAATGAGAGCGAAAAACCACCATGCACTTGTTAATATTCTGCCTGGAAGTGTTGACGGAGAGGCGTCCGTATTTCCTTGCAGTAGAGATCCGAAAACAAACCAGAAACTCTCTCTGAATGAAATTGCTGGATACTCTTTGTTTTGACGTATGCCAAATTTTTCCAAAAAGTACAATATGACGCTTACCATCACAAAGGCACCAAATGTACAGTACCAGACGTTTTTATGAAGAGGATTTAGGAACTCAAAGTATGATTGTTCAGACTGTGGAACTCGCATGAGAACACTGATGTAACGTGTCATAAATGGTTTGGTGAAATCCACGGCTTCTTCTCGTTGTGAATTGATGCTGAGTGGAGCAACTAACATAGTGGCATTCTACAATCAAGGACAATTGAAGTGAATGATTAATTATGTAATGTTTTACGCCATTTTGGCAATATTTCAGCCATTTCAGTTGGGCAGTTAGCTGATTGTAATGTTTGGTTTTGAGTGTTGAAGTTTACCTGACGGCCCTCAGTGAGCCTACTAATTTTCGAACATCAGGTAAACAAGGGGGTTGTGATCCTTGACATGGGACACAATTTAATGTCCCATCCGATGGACATAATTTAAGTGAATGAGGAAAGCTGAAAGTTTAACGGAACATGTACTCATATCATTATCATTGCACCCCTTGCATGACTCAAACACAGCATTGCTGTTGGGTGCAGATGGGAAACTTACCCCTGCCAGCAGTTCTCCTATCATACCATTCCATTCCCCGTTTTCCATTTTGGTACCGAATTTGCCATCGTGTACAAGGTAAATTTCAAAGTTGAAGTCCAGCATTTTTGCCACTTCTGTAATAAGGTCGACAGCGAATCCCTCGTACCGGTCATTTCCCAATCGCTGCATGTAATCTCTCTTCTGCATCGTAAAAGGCTTCTCCTGCAAATCATTGATATGTAACAGTCGACTTATATCTGGATGTTGTGATATAATGACAAACATGATTATTATTTTACATGAATGGTAGTGTTTTGTATGAATTGGTGAACAGAACGAACAGCAATCAATCTCATAAATCTTATACGGAATACGAATTCAAAGATGGGCAAACACGGGCCTCTGGAAATACCAGAGGTATTGTATTTCAATTACAATGTCAAAGTGATTTCATATTGTGATCGTTTTGATAAGCTGATATGATATGGATTTATTTACGTACCAATATCATAACCACAGAAACTGTTCTTCCTTTTAAAGGAAAGGAATAATTCCTGTTTAATCTTTTCACATCTTCAAAGTGAATACGTGATTCTGATGTGTTGTGGTGATGAGATCTCCATACCCCAACCTGATAAAGATAATACACATAACAACAAAGATGATACACATAACATACCAATAACAGTAACTCAGCAACTGATAATGATAATCTAAATCAAATTGCCTGTTGTACGAATTAATGAAAATTCACTATATTTCAACGAAATCATATTAGTGAAACTATTTCAACCTTTACCATATAGTCCATATATCACTTTATTCACACTTTTTCTTTACTCGTTTTAGTTTAAAATCTATCTCTGTACTCACGTGTATCGAAAATGTAGATTTTGAAAATTGTTTCGTAGAGAATTGGGCCTTTCGAGAATTGTTGATGAATAAATAAATGCATATTTAGGTTTTATGATTATAGTCATAAAATCTGTATCTTGATCCCTCTTTTAATATGAAGATATAACTATCAGAAGTAAGTATATGTAACAGCATCGATATTTGCCACGAATTTGTAACCCTTTTCCAAAATCAAAATGCCAAACACAGAGAAATACAGAACTTACTCATTTCGAAAATGCCTGTAGAGTACATTTTGTGCAAATATCACACGTTCATATATGCCACTCCTCAGTGTTATTATATCAAAATTATATTTGAAAATATGATTTCATTTCCAATGTTTTTACGTTTAATGTCGATACAAATTGTAATGGTAGCCAGTTCCTCTTGAACGCGTTGCATTTGTAAACAATGTACGTATGAAGGCAAAATTACTTTCTGCAGAACGTTTGATGCACTTTGATGCACTTGAAATGACAGCAGGATTGCTCAATTGAATATTGAAATTAACAGATCACTACAATGATGATAAATGTACCATATGAAATCCAACAGATTTGATACTACGGGCAAACATGGTCACGGTTGCTATGATTACAACAACGTTGCTATAGTAACGTGACCAAGATTGGAGAACTAGCTAAGATTTTCAAGAGTAAATAGCGATATCATCATTTATGTCTTCTAGTAGATTTGCTGTATAATCATACGGTACCATTTTTATGCACCAGATGCGCATTTCGACAAATTATGTCTCTTCAGTGATGCTCAAACCGAAATGTTGGAAACCCGAAACATGAAAGTAAAACTCTCTTAAAGTTCAATGTAGTGCCAAAAAAATGGGGCCAAATACTTCGAAGGATCAGAGCTATGCCTGAGGGAGATAATCTTAATTTTGATATGAATTTCTAATTTTACCACTGCAATTAAATCAATATCCGTATTTCAAGCTAGTAACATAGTCATAGCAACTGGGCTTAGAAGACCCTCGGGACTAACAGTCCACCAGCAGAGGCCTCGACCCAGGGTACAATATAATCATACGTACCATATATCATTGATATCCCTAACATAGTAGATTAAAATATTTGAAATAACTACCCGATTTTCTGTGGAAAATAATATTGAAAAATTCTTGTTAGGTATCATATTCTGTAAAATTTAATTTTCTTTGCTATATTGAAAACATTCGTTGCAATTGCTTTATCAGTTTCCTTTACAAGGATTTTTCTTCATTCTCCGTTAAGTGGAACATTCTGGTAATACACCTGTCTCCGGTGGTTTTTTGAAAATCTGCTCTTCAAATGATGTACAGAATTGTGTACAATCATAATTACATGTTAATTAACTTGGACAACAAACTTTTATACTTCATCTAAGCTGAATTTTTGCTTTATGCCGATTTGGGTCCAATTTTTTGCAAATTTTTTATGTCTCCGTGCAAATGATTATTATTACTGGTCGTGTGCGAATATATCTGATGTGACATCTCAAGTAGTAAATGCGGTTATTTTTACAAAACATGTTGTCTCTTATCATTTTAGTTGATTCTAATGGATTTACTTTCATAAAATTGAGAAATTTGAATTTTATGCTTGTCTCCAAATGTAGCAACAGATACGTTACGGAATTTTAAACATCTAGATGCACAACTAGATTTTCTTCAAAAGTTAAACTATGCAGTTAAATAAAAGCCGAATATGTTTTAGAAAACAAACTTTTACATTGTATCCATTGTGATATTTTTAAAAATAAAAATTGTCAAGCATATGTTTGCTTCCATTTGCATTGGTACTTTAAAAATCAACAGATACGTTACGGTTTTATTGATCCCGTCATAAAATACTTCCTGTTTTAAATTTTAAACAACAACAATGCAATGAATTGGGTGTTGCTCGTGAACAATATACCTTAAATTCAATATGATATCTTCAAAACACTGTTCAGTACAGAGGAAAACACGTTTAATCAAACAGATACGTTATGAACAGATACGTTACCAGGTTTGAATTTTGTGATTCTGCTCGTGTCATGGACTTGTGAATGATTGACGTCATATTCAGCGTTCACAATTCTAGCAGAACGCGAAGTAATTAACAATGTTTCAAAGTTAATTAATTAGACGAAATTGTGTTTTAACTTCAGTTATAATATCATGATTTTTCCCAATATGATATATTTTATTTTTATGACAAACTATTCATCATTAGAATACCCATTCAAAGCAGATTTACATAATGTACACACGTGAACATTACCCTGTCGTTGCAAGTTGGTAATATACATTAATGTATCTGCTAAGGCAAGTAACGTATCTGTTCTTGCAAGTATTTTAAGATAAATAACTAAATACTCGAGTAAAGTATGCATATTCCATATCAAAATGTTTATTTTGTATTAATACTGAATTCCTACAACAGTAATTACCCCAATCTCCACGGTATTAACCTCTATCATGAATTCAGGTAACGTATCTGTTCATTACAGCTACCTTTGATAAATATACACCGTGAAAGCTCTACAGTGTTGCTAACGACCGTCTAATCTGAATGTATCTAGTCACAAATGAATAATTCAAAAAGAAAAAATCGTTTCACCACAATTTATCAGTATAACCAACGACATTCACCTTCAAAATTCATGGCATTGATATAACGTATCTGTTCATTTTCATAACAACTTTGAAGTTTGAGAAAACAAAAATAAAATTGAATTGGTCATAAAGTTGTATGGTAGAATACTTGAAGTTGGTTTATCATGTTTTTATCTAGAAACAGCGAAAACACACTTTCTCCCCGTACTGACCATATTATTTCTAGTTAGGTAACGTATCTGTTACAACTAATACCCATGAAAAGTCGTAACTATGACTTTAACCATTGATTACTATGCCTTCTAACGGATATTACCATCATATATTGATCAATCTAGGTAAATCCACAAAATTTAGGTACCTATTTAATGTAAATCGCTGTACTTGCCTTTACAACACATGTCATTTAAATAAGCAATTTTTAAACAGATACGTTACTTTAAGACTCAAGAGAAAATCTTTCATAATTTTAAGTTGTAAGTTCTGATATCATATTTATTCACAATTTATCATTCAATACATCATACTTTTTGATATAACGAGAATGCTGACAAGTATGAGATAGTGTTTGATTATACAATGAAATAGAATGTAATGGTTTTCTTTTACCTTATTGTAACTTTTGAAGGCCAGATTTGAAAAAAGTACAATAAATATATAGATAAAATACTACTGACAAAGAGCGTCAAACTATTGCTTGGTAAAAACATTTTGAATTTCTTATATTGTTTTTTGATGTAGGTGAAGGAAAAATTACTCATATAGAATCAATCGTTGGTGTTGCAAGTAACGTATCTGTTTAACGGATATGGGGTACCTATTTACATCGCGTTATATAATAAACCACTGCGCCGTAAAAGGTAGCAACTTCAGATCTGAACAATATAATGGTGAAACCTCATTATAGAAAATGAATATTGAGCTTATCTCGATTTTCATTTTTTGTTTGTATTTTTCCAAATGGTCCCACTTAACGGAGAATGAATTGTTTTATATATTAAGAGAGTAAGCAAATGAGTCCAACTTCGAGAAAGCGAATCAGCCTTGGGAGAGGGCTATAATAGTCTGTTGGCTGCTGCCCAATCCCATTTACTATTTGTGAATAAAATTATTATAAACAAAGTAACCAGCCTATCTAATTTCCGATTGACTGAGACGATCACGATTTTCATGCCTTGTTTCAATATATGTTTTACACCTGGATACATAATTGCACGCACATCGAGTCATTCTTTAATAAGGTATTGAATGTCAAACATGGCTAATGATGCAAAGGCACGCATTTTATCTCAAGTTGAGTACCGTGCTATGATTCGGTATTTGTATTTAAAAGGTAAAACAGGCGAACAAATACACGATGCTTATGATGGGTCTTCTGCACAATCTTATGTTCAGGTTAAATTCTTGGTAGGGAGTTCAACGCTGAAGAACGTCTTTAGAAGCTGAAGTCAGGTATGGATGCCACCAGCAAAGAAATTTGTAAGAAAGTTCGGGACCTGGTATACTCTGATAGGCGAATTCGGGTGGAAGAAATAGTGCAGGCATTAGGCATTTCACATGATGGCGTTTCAACAATCATACATGATATAACAGCTCGTTGTGTCCCCAAATCCCATAACAATGAGCAAATGGCAACCAAGGCATCAGTTTGCAGCGCCTTGTTGAAGAGTTTTAGGTCAAAAGATGATTTCCTTTTGCGTCTCGTGACTATAGATGAGACTTGGGTACATTATCATGAGCCAGAGAATAAAGCTCAGAGTCATCAGTACGTAGGTAGGGCCTGAGTCCCCGAGGCCAAAAAAGTTCAAGACGCAACCATCTGCTGTCAAGGTGATGGCCATAGTATTTTGGGACGCAAAAGGCGTGACTATGTTGGACGTTTTACCCAAGTACAATAACTGGAGTATACTATACAAACTTGCTAAACCAGCCGAGAACCGCCATCCGTGAAAAACGCCGAGATAAACTCTCTGAAGGTGTTTATCTGCAACAGGACAACTGAAGAGTCCACTCTTGCAAAGTTGCAATGGATGCTGTAGAGCGAAACGAGTGTAAATTGATACTACATCCTGCCTATTTGCCTGGCCTAGCTCCTAACAACTTCCCATTTCAAAAGTTGAAAATGGATATATCAATGGACGTAATTTCAGATCTGACAAAGAAGTCGTGACGGCAGTTGAGGAGTGGGTCAATGGAAAGGACCCTGACTTTTTTAGTTCTGTGATGATGGTACTTGAATACCGTTGGTCTAAGTGCATCACACAGAAGACAATTACATCGAAAAGGAAGAGGTGGATCAGTTAGGCTGGTTACTTACTGAGTCGCTCTCGTATCAATCAAGATGAATCTCTACCAGTTTTGAAGTATGCGAATTTTGCATATAACAGTTTTATGTAAATGTAACAATCAATCTTATAACTTCTATAAGGAATGCAAAATTATGAGCTGGACAAACACGGACCCCAGAGGTGGTATCAGGTGCCTAGGTGGAGCAAGCACCTGTTGAACCCGGCAACAATCCGTGATCATTGTTCTTTCTTTATTCGGACCTTTTCCCTACAAATGCGAGTCTACAGTAGTCAAATCAAGTGGGTAGACATAATCGGACAGGAATTTGACCCAATGACAAGTTGTTTTGGAAACTAGATCGTTATTACGACCATAGAGTTTATTTGCGAAATGCTGACTTTAAAGGAAACTGTTGAAACCATTGTAAAATCAAGTTGTTTATCAGTAGACTGCCTCGATTTAAAAATTGATCATACATAGAACAAACGCTTGCAAATCGAATCAGTTGGAAAAAAATGCAGGATTGCTATATAGATATGGGAAACTGACAATGGAGAACCTGAAGTCATCCCGTTTGTCAAAACTGAGTCGTTAGTTTGCAGTTTACACTTATGACCAATAAAATATGTAAGTTCGCAGCAGATGTGGAGGACTTTGTTGTGGATTTTATTTCGAGTTCACTGGGGTATATTGGGAATATTGAATCGATATATGAATAAAAATAAAGTTCCCGATGCATCTAAATATCAAGCCGAATAACACAACAAGAGATTTTTTCTTTTCAGAAGATTTTGAATAAATTCTGCCTCATACGTAAATAGATTAGTTCTGCTACAGTGTATATTTATATTACATCATTATTATTTGATTTTGTTTTGTTATCAGCTAAATACTTGTCGAAATGTTTCCACGATAGCACCTGATATCAGCCGTCTACCCGTTTGTTTTCTGATATTGGCTTTGCCACCATAGCTAGGTCTGCTTGAATTGTCGTTATTAAAAAAAGAAGCGTTACGCACGAATATATTGGTAACTTGGTAAACAGCTAAATAGATTCTTATAATCAAGATGATAGCATGGAAACATTGTCATTAAAAACCCCTACAAGTAAAATAAACAGTTTAAATCACAAACCAAATCCCCGTATAAAGTTGCAACATTATACAAAAAGCGCGAAGTTAACATTGTTCAAACGTAATCATAATCCAAAAACATATACAAAATCGAGGTTAGCGGCAACACGGACCTCCGACCAAAGCGAAGGTAGGATCAGTGCCATGGGAGTAGCATCCTCGCTGACCGGTCACACCCGCCGTGAGCCCTTAGTCGAAATAAAGTAAACGGATACCCGTAGTCAAATCTATCCGAAACTGAGAATCAATGTTTTTTGCCATTTTCTTTTTTAACATGGTAAGGCTTATAATCTACTTGATAGAGTATATTACTAATATTCGATAGGCATGGATTCATGGAATATCGTTCCATACTGCTACAAATAGTTAATCTAAATATTGAGCAAAAAGTTTTGCTTTTCAAACTTTCTTACCCGTTGTCAAGAATAACGAGCAGCGATCAATCTCGTAAGTCCCAAATACAATACAAAACAATAGTTGGGCAAACACGGACCTCTGGATCTATAGTACATAGCAAAAAAAAAAAAACCCCACTAATCTACCAATTCTGTATCTGGTATCGATTAATATTATTATTATCTATTAGCATCAATATATTTTATTACATTATAAATCACATGGCCATATGAAATTGATTATCACGAATATAGTAGCAGTAGGATTAGGAAACAAGTTTTGCTATTTATGCTAGTGACAAAGGAGAATGGTGTATGTGATTAAATGATAAGATTTAGCTATGTACCAAAAACACAGGGAGTCACATACCTTAAGCTATCTGCTGCTAAAGAAACACGCACAAAGCAGGGTGTGTAACGTGAGAAACATTAGTAAATGGAAATGTTCCATGAACACGTTCCACTCTACCGTTGTTGAATGAAACATCAAGAAAATATTTCTGATAATCTGTTTTCGTGATAAAAATGGTGACATGATCTTCAAAATGAATTCATCGAATTCGAAGAACATTGCTTGGTGACCATGCCCTTTTATCGTCACTTAAAGACCCCAGTCTATAGAATTACATGTACTAATGACTATGACAAGAAATTAATCATAATAAATAGTTAATTTTCATAAATTTTGTTTTTATTTCTAAATGAAATATGCAATTCATGCATATACATGTATAAATTAATAAAAATTATACAGGCTCAATTATTTGCAAAAATTCTTTCGTACGAGTGTGTTTGGACAGAAATTTTGGTATTAGTAAAATCAGAGGTCAATCATTCCTAGCTTCCAATCCTATGCTGGAGAAATTTCGTAAAAATCCACATATTTTTACATTACAAAGTTCCGAGTAATTATGTTTGGGGTTTTTTGCAAGTCAAAACGAACCTATTCTACAAGACAAGAGAAATGTATGTTTTTAGATATCTTTAATAAGTACATATGCATGTACGATATCTTTACATATATAAAGCATGCCACTTTATTATTACTGTGATATCTGTTTAAATATGTATTAGAAGTCAATAATAATTGATCATGTCACCATTTTCTGCGTGGGTAGATTTTAGCAGTGAAAAGCCACACCTTCTAGTAAGCTAGCTAAAAACAGAAAACAACGAAACCCTGACATACCGAAGTGCTGGAAAATTCATGGCCCTGTTTTGGAAATGCAAGCAATGAATACTTTAATATAGTAAAAGCCTTCGTCATTCACAGCTACATGTAAACTAAAGAACAGAGGGAATGGTTAACGTTTTGATGATGTCTTATCGACAAATAACGTTTATGATACGCAGATGACCTGCAGGTGCTATATCAAATTGATATAATTTAATAGTCTGCAAATATTGTTGGAAATTTGTTTTGATTAAACATTCCCTCTGTGCTTTTCTTTAATATGCATTTTCAGACGATTTCCCATGCATGTTCTTGAATACAAGAAATACGCATCATTCACTTTGCAGGTCACAAGTGGAAACCGGGCACGTGCTGCAACGCTTACATGGCGTACATGTGTCTACGTAGGCTGTAACAAGATGAGCACATAAAGCTATGACGTAAAATATTACGTCAACTTTCACTATACCCTCTACCTTACTTGTTTTATGCACACTGCTTACATTATACGATAATAACCCGTCCTTCCAATACTCCTTATCCCTGGTGACAAATCTCTATATAAAAATTCACAAATCTTGCATGAAAATATATAGCTTTGATTGCGATACAAGTTGAAGTATACGAAACCTGACTTGATCGTCAAGAAACACATTGTAGGATTATGATTTTAATTATTTCTACCTAAACTGTACATTTTCCATTGCTATATGATAGACTAAAACCCATTAGTGATTCTTGTATAATATATGAAAACAAAAATGTTATGTATGATTTCGTTACCTGTAGGGAATCGAGACCCTCAATCTCAGATAGTTTGATGGTATAATTATATCGTCTGCCACTGGGACCAAATTCAATATCGCCAGTGTAACCAGGAATTCTAATCTGTAAACAGAATTATTGATACTACACGTATCCCCTACATTACAGTTTAAGCACCTGACAGTACATATCATCAGAGATACATGTATTTAAAGTTTTAAAAATTTCCCGAAAAATTTTGTTCACATATTTATGCACATACATAACTGTACCTCCAAAGTTCAAATTGTGTTTAAAATTTACTTAGTTTCCTAGAAATGTAAAAAGGAAATGTAAAACTTGATTACGACAGCCTGAACAAAGAATTGACCTTTCTCAGTTCCTCTGCTATGGTTGTGGGGGTATCACTTCGTGCAACCTCTGTTGCCTTTGATAGCGTCACATTCAAAACCTTTAATGAGTCCGCAGCAAGACTAATGTTGAGGAGCTGTACACTGTTTACTGTGGACATCTCATCCCTGCTGTCAAACTCCATGAGTCCAAAGACCGTGAAGTTCAAGAACACGTCCGGAAAATTCTTAAAAACTGGAACCAACTGATCTCCCTATAAAACATTATTCAATATGAAAATAAAAAAATGAAATATATTTTCTATCAAATTTAATGTATCGTACATATATTTCTAGTTAGCAAGTGTATATGTCTTCAGAAATCCTTAGAAAGTTTGAATTACTAGATCACAAAAGTATTGGTATATTCAAATATCAAAAGAAGGTCGTACCGGATCGTAGAAAAACCACTCGGAGGGCTGGGATAACATTGCCAAACTTCTAGCCTAGACAAATATAAAAAGTTAGACGCAAATAGTTATAACAAATGCATCTCCAAGTGCAAATAAAACAAGGGCAAACAATATAGTTTAACTTTATAGTGCTAACTCGGAGTGTAAAATAAATTGTAATTCAATTAATTAACTAATTACTTCGACATCATCAATTTCTTTCAAATTAGTTGAATACTCACCTGGTCTAGAATAATTTGTGTGTGGTCTTTGGAGCAGAAAATGATGCTTTTTTGGACAAAAGCCTGCCTCATACGTACTAAATGGTCCCGAACTTGTTTCTCTACAACCTTGTCATTTGAGTGAGACTGGACATGCCAAGATTTTACCATCAAATCATGGTTGGTCAACAACTGCTCCATTATGTATACACCTAGAATATCAGAAGATCACATTTTATTATTTTGTACTAGTATTGTTAAATCAATTATTCAAGTCAAGGGTTGGTTATCACTAAGAAAGTTTGTAATTTCTTATGATTGCTAGGTCCTGGAAGTACATTTTTGGATTGTAATATTTCGGGCATACTGTCAATTAAACAAGTGTCGTAGATTACAAAACATACTGTATCAACGAAACTGGGGCGATATATTACAGAGCAATTTATCCTAAATGGTTCCTGATATGTATGATTTCAAACAATTTATGGACAAAGGTTTAACTATTTCAAATTAATTTAACAGATACTAGTATTGATTTCACATCACATTTTGATCAAATAAAAAAAAATTTAATTCTGTTATCATGATCATCAATTTAACCTGAATATAAAATGCAAAGATTTCACAAAGAATGTCCATTGATTTCAAAATATTTAGCAAAAATATTTTAGCGAATGTTTTGAAATCAAGGAATAGGATATTAAAAAAGTGCTTTTCATGCAATGACAGCAGCAGACTCTGTACTTTAAGCAGGTGGTATTTATATCTGCATAATATCTAAAGATTAAAGCCAAGAATATAAAAAAAATAATGATTGATTACATTTGAATGATAACTTTTCCTCCTTTTTACTTTAGAAATCGTAATGGTGCACAGATTTACCAAAACGAGGGAACAAAAAAGGAGGATGGACTCGCGTTATCTTACGTTGACGTTTTTTCGTACTGAAATGTGTCAATTTTGTTTATCAGACAGCATGACAAGACGTCATAAGACTTTTTGCCCCAGACTTTCGTCAATCATTATGTTTTCATAATCAAATCCGGTATGTCCGCGTCTAGATTATGCCTTCCAAAACTACAGAACACCCCTCGCTGTACCATATGCTCATGTGATGAACAAGATTATGTAATAAAAAAGATACGTAAGATTTACAGGTAGTGAAATATCTTTTAGAATAAATAAAGCATATATTATACCAATGTAATTCCTTCTTATCAGAACGATTCGCCCACTCCTGATAGCTGGTAAATCTGCGCTCTCCCAAACAACTAAATATTGCGTTACTAGTTCTGCATAAGCTTATGTTAAGTTAATGCTTATCTAATAATTAAATAGCTCAAAACAAGCACAATTAATCTTTAGCATTCTTTTCTTTTCCCATCTGTTTTACTTCTAACATTGATTGAATTTTGAGGATAAATTGACAGCTCCCTCAGCCACGATGAGCATAAACGTACCGGATCTGCCCCCATCCTTCTGTTTTTGTTTGCTTTAAAGGTTATCTTAATCTATTGTTTGTTTTGTTTGTAGGTTAACTTAATCTCCTTTGTTTATTTTGTTTATCGACAAGGCATCAATAAACATTTCACATAAAAGCAGAGGAAGAAAATTTTATAGATTAAAAGAAGTAAAAGTTGCCAATACGTCGAAATCAATAAATAAAACATATTAGTTAACTTAGGGTAAAGAGTCTGTATTTAAAACTAAAACGTCATCAAACGCATATTCTGTAATCGAAACAAGAAATTGTCATACCCCTGATGTCATCATAGAACAGACTGACTTTGTCCCAGCCATAGCTCTTGGTCATATCAAATATAGCTTGGCTGAAGTCCTCTAAAGGTGGTAAAATTTGGAATGTATATTTCAGGTTGCTTCTTGCAGCGGTTGTACATATATATGGAATTTTCAGTTTGTCAGCTACAATGCCTGTCGCGTCATCATATGGACCAAGAATGACATCAATTTGGTTATTGGTGAGGAAGTCCTTGACTGTAACACCAAAGGTAAAAGACCAAATCCCTGACAATTCTACCATATATGTTCACAAAATAATATGACAAACAAAGTGTGAATTGAATGAAAGAGAGGCTTTCCATTTTAAAGGTACTTTAAAATTGAATATTCCAAAATGAGAAAAAAAAATTCAAAATTTCTGATGCAAATGGAACAAATGAAATGAAACTGAATAAGTTTCAAGTGATGCTGTTTAATATATACACTATTCACTATTCAAAAGATAGGTTTTTAATACAATACATTAAACTGGGAAATGATTTTGATTCCGAATATTTACCTTTCAGCATTTTGTCATACTGTGATTTGGGCTGGGAAATAACAATGTTCGACATTGTTGAGGGAAATGAAAGGTTGTTTTTCTCCAGCAAATTAAGGTAGATGGGTTTCCACGTACTCACAACTCCTACAAAATCAAAAGCAACATAAAAGGATGTACTTGTCCTTAAGTCGTGTTGTACAGAATGAACGGATTTTGTTTAAATGCTTCATCGACCAATCACGTGTTCATGAGTTCGTATGACCATTATGAGAATACAAAAGGGACAAGACTTTCTGAATTCGAATGCGGAGAATCCAATGTTCATGTACATGCACCTTTGAGACACATGTTGTCTTTGAAATCTTGAAGAAATTACCCAATTTTCTGCAAAATTCATGAAAGTTAGCATGCATAAGCTGTTGAACAATTTTACAAAATTGAACAATTTCGATATACATGTATTTCCTCGATATTGATATATATTTGCTGTGGCAATTCAATGCGTTACCCATGTTATAGTAGAGTTGTATATACTGAGCATGCCTGTACTTTAGTATCATATACTATTGAACATAAACAACTTATGAACGTTTGCTTTATAGAAAGATACAGTCAGCAAATTGTCATTAAAAGCACCTTGATTTCGCGAAACAGAAAGCTAGTAGATGGGTTAGGCCAGAAGGAAATTTCAAAACTTGTACTTAAAACACGACGATACACCAGCACATTTTGATTTATCGAAATATTTCTCTGAAAGCAAATTAACCAACATTCTAATTTTGCTCTTTTAGTAGGTCCAATACGTCTAGTTAAATGTAATGGGAATTCTCAGCATAGATTTGATAGACAGTTTGGCATCAAAGATGCATCATCAGCTGGGTTGTTCTCCATTATACTATGTCTGTAACGGCATTAGTATGAAAACATGGAAAATTTCGCAAATCCTCATTGTTTATGTGTGTTATCAAAATGAAATTTATTTAGCATACTTTTAGTATCATGCTTACATATCGTTTAGGACATCGACCCCTTTAAGCAATGAGAGACTAATGTTACAAATGAAAAATATAACACCTGTTACAGTGTATGCGAACTGTATAAAGACTTGGGACAACTGAGGGACCAAGACGAAGTGACAACAAAGTTTGAATAAAGGCGGTCACTTTTGGTTCGTAACAATGGACGAAGGAAAGCATGCTTGCCTAACATATGATAGATTAAACAAGGAAAGTAAATGATATTGTTCTGGTAAATTGATAAAGCTGAGCTACATCAAAATGTGGGAGAGCAGTGCTGTCTGTGCTGTAATAGTGCACTGTCTCCAGATTCTAATTTAATTCTAATTTTACTAGATACTTATACTTCAAAGTATTATGGTTTGTATTGAAGGATTTGGGGGTAAATAACAATATAAAATACCTTCCAGTTCTATATTTTCCACAGATAAGAGAATTACGTCTATAAAGACATCTCTCTTTGTACATAAAATGAAAACAAGTTATCACAAACACTCTTTTTTATACCGTTACATGGTCATATATGGCTGGTTTGAAAACCAGCATCATTTACAAAACCAAATTATTTATGAACTTGATGAAGCTAGTCGCATGACTTCACACATTTTCCTCTTCAGTCCAGATTAGTCGTTAGCATCTTACACGGCTACTTATTACCGGTAATTACAGTTAATTACAGACAACGAATATTGGATGTAAACTATGGCATTGAATTGTATTAAAAATAGAGATCACTTACCAATCTTCAGATGGAACGGTTCCTCCGTGGTGACGTCATAGAGCGTGACTATAACGCCGATCACGAATAAGAAGTGTTGTTCCATTTTTGTTGTCCACTGTCAGACGACACTATCCATTTCGCCCAAGCCTCCAGATCTGACGACTTATCCAAACGTCGAAATCACTGAATTATAACATGTTTTATGTCGAAGTACTCGAATCAACGAAGAGTTTCGTGTGGTACAGAATTTGGTTCTGATCGGCAAGCATCAGTGAATAGTCAAGCCACGGCAGAGTATTCACTACACCAGCCTGAGATCGATAATCATACAACTTATCAAACCAGCAATGGGAGAACTGGAAATCAATGTTGGGAGATTTTTTCTGTCTAATGAAGTTTAGATCATTAGCTACTATTACTAGTAGTACTCTTTCTCGACCAAGTCTGTACACGGATACGCTTATTATTACTTACGGTTCAGTAAACACGTTAACCTGTTGTATCTATATCAATGAAACAAAAAATATTTGTTTGAAGGTTAGTGCAATCACAGGTGCTGACAGGGATGCTTCGCTTTACAAATTGTTTTCTCTTGGTCAGCAAACAAGCGAACGCACGGCAACTCTAAACGAACCTAAAACATTAAACACATGTAATTGTATCTGACAGGTCGAAAAATTTAGGAGGAAAGATTGGGATTTTACAAAAATGAAGCATATATCCGTTTTTGAATGTTGAATAACATGCCAATTTCATTCAAATTTAGTACCTAAAACATGATTGTTTCCCCCCATAACATTACACGTGATCTGATACAAAATTTCGTACATGTAGTTATTTGGCACACATTATATGACACAATGCAAATTCATTTCAAAATCATCTCAAAATTTAGAATTTCATCTAACTCGCATTCGTATTTGGAGAGCCTTACAACTAGGACAATTTTCAAAAGTAATCAAATTTACCAACAAGTATGATGAGGTACAAACGTCAAAAATCATGAAAATAAAAATAACAAACAAAAAACGAATCGATCTCTAAAATACTAGTAATTGAATAATGTTTCTTTCTCAAGTACATCGTATCTTTCACGCATAGGATATATATATGGGAGCAAGTATCTACTGAAAAAATCGAATATGACTTCGAAACCAATAAACTATATGTTATGCAGAAATGCACCACACAGTGTGTTGTGTTTAATGGGTTATATTTACAATTAACCAATATCCCTTTTGGTGATTGTCATTTTATGATTTTTGAGGTTAAAGATAGTAAATTATTCATATCGTCATTCAACTTTAAGTACTTCTCTGGAATAGCGTTTACCCAATAACTTTTAGCCCCGGGTATTGCTTATTGATTGTGTTGGGTTATTCCTAATTCAGAAGTAGGGGCATTGTTGCAAACTATACGAGGTATTTCAACATTTCCACAATTAACATTGTTTGAAAATATTACTAATTATCTCTTATGAAATAGTTATCTTAATTCATCTACCAATGTACACGTATAGTGATAAATTGAAAGAGAATCATCAAATTGTTTACAAGTCAAATGTTTCCAATAAAAACATCATTCCACGTCACGAGTCCTAGAAACATCAAGAGGAGCGGAAGTGTTGTGCGGAATTATAGGTAAGCGAACGGCATACAGTCGTATTACCTTGAAAGTACACGTGTTTTATTTACCACTGAAATAATGACCCGTGGATTTTTCTGATCAATATATACTGTATGTCAAGCCAACCGAATCAAACACTTCCACTGTTTATGATAAACTAATATATATACAAACGTCAAAAATCATACCGTTAAGTTCTTAGACTTCAACAAAGTGCCCCCATAGCGTAAATACCTCATCTTCTTTTCATAATTACCTGACTGGGTGGTAGATTGACCTCGGTTCAAAACAGATCAAAGAGTTTGATATCTAAATACATTGCAATATCAATAAACACACTGTCGTAAAATTATAAGAAGATACAGTACAATCCTATGAGGAGGCAATGGGCTCCAGCAATTGAATTCGGAGTCCAACTGTGATGCTATGCACATTGTACGATTTATGATATAATTAAAAAGAATTAGTGATAAAAATATAGCTCAGCGTGCATCAATTACCATTAAGACAACACCTTTTCATATTTAATCACGCTTTACCACGTACTTGCAATACTTTTTCCCTCGTTTTATCTATGTAGACACATGAGAGGATTAATCCAGTGCTCGCAGGCATGTAATCAAACAGCGCTGGTCATGCTCCTTCAATTTATTCTTATCTAGAATGGAACAGTTCTTCAATAAATTTTGAAAATGAGCATTGTCAAATTTAGCGAATGTGTTTAATAATCCTTTACAATATGTAAGTATTGCTAATTCCTTTTTTCTTTCTTTGATGGGTCGAGACTGACGTGTACACAGACCAATTTGTACACCAATTTGCTCTGAGGAAAGACGAAGATTACGAAAGTGATCAATCTCCTAAGTCACAAACAATAAAAACAATAAAACATTTACCTTAAAAGTATTACTTGCGCTGGAAAATCGAAGAATATTAACGTTAAATCGTCTGTCAAAAGAAATACAACTCGTGTTCAACCACAGAGACATTGAGTGCGTAAAGGAATCTGTAGTATATTGAATCAATAATCAGTTATATTGAATTTTTTTGTCATTACAAACAATATATGACACCTACTACTTATATATCACTATTTGTAAACAATTTTGGAATATATTTCCATGAAGAAAGATTGTTCATATTTTCATAATTAAAATGTATTTCTCATAAAGTATTTATGATGTTACTGGTCATTTTGTGGCAGGTCAATTGTATTCTATGATAAGTGCCTTTAAAAATTGGGATTTATGGATACACTTGGCTAAACCATGTACAGTTTAGTACAATAAATATTTACCACATCCGTTATCAGCATCCATTCTTTACGTTTCACGCAAGCGTATTGGCAACCTCCGATTTAAATAAAGACGAAAAATTGAAGTTAAAAAGCGAAAGCAAAAATGTTGCCTTTCTGTTTTTTGTTCGTTTGCCTTCGTCTCCCTTTCGCTTACATGTATTTCCTGAACATGAATGAGTGGCCTGACCTGATCAGAACACCATAACAATGATATAACAAAAGAAAATGTGGCAGATAATATCTAAATGCATGTAGATAAATATGTTACGTTTCAATGAGGTTTATAGCAATTTAATTTTGTCTTGTTACAATGAGGAATCGCTCCATATTGATGTACTTTTGTTTTGGGTAGTATGTGGTAGTATATATTTTTGTTGTAGTATGCTGTACAGTCTATTTTGCAATGACATCGTGATAGCAGGTCAAAGATGGCTTTTTCCATTTACATCATTGTCATTGCCACATGTCGTTAAAATCCGTTACTATTTTGAACTTGCCATAACTTAAACCCTATTTACACGATATGATTTGTCAGATGTGACTCGCCACATCTGACAAATCATACCATGTAAATAGGAAAATCATAAGACAGATATGAAGTCAGATGGAGTCAGATCGAATAGAGACATGCTCTATTCCGTCTGTCAAGTCAGATGGCTTTACTAAATCATACGAAGTAAATGGAACTACGGAGTCAGATATGAAGTCAGATGTGAAGTCAGATATAAAGTCACATCTGACAAAACATATCGTGTAAATAGGGCTTTATAGATATAAATATGTCTCAAATTCCTTCTAGTCAAATATCTGGTCATTGTTGTACTTGTAACTCTTACCATTATGTGATTTACCATTCATGTGTGTCCTCCTCCATGTATGTATGTTTACATTTGGTCATTTATTGAATTAATAAATTAATTTTTTTTTCTTCACAGTCAGCATGTGTTGATTTATGTTTTGTTTGGAAGCACATACGCCTGGCAGATACAAAGATTAATATGCTACTGTAATTGGCTAAAGAATCAGGGCTACATTTAACTATTAATAACCTGTTAAATCTTTGTTCTACATTTTTACTCTCACTCAGTAAATTCTGAATGGTATATTCAAAATGCCAGCTTCTTAATAGACCGGTGATGAGAGTGAACGGCCTTTCACAAATCGGTACGAGGACTATGGCGAATTTTCAGGATTCCTTTGTGACGGTTACATGTACAATAGCACTTGTCTCCTCGACACAATTGATTTCTTAGTGAGCGGGCAAGTCTGCTTTATCTACATGATGAATGCATAAGAGGACTGTGGAATGCCTTGATTACAGAATCAGACTCTGGCCAGTGCCTCTATGGACAATATTGGATGAAGTAGGATATGACAGATGGTTTTCACTATGTCACTATTCTATGCATTTTTGTTTAAAATTATATCTGACATTATGGGGAAACTGTGTAATATTAAGAACTAATGTTACATGTATACTGTTGTATTGTGCAACTTTTTATATGGAGGGAAAATGCTACATGTTTGTCTTATCAGNTACTGTTGTATTGTGCAACTTTTTACATTGAGGGAAAATGCTACATGTTTGTCTTATCAGTGTACTAAAATATTGATAAAATTCAAAACAATGATAACTTTATTGAAAATGTATGTTTAATAGATGAGCTGTTTTGATATAGGTCTCTTCATGCAGCACTTGTACGATTATGTTTGCATGCAATTGTTTGTTTGAGAATATATTGCCTATTTTAATCAAATCTAAGCATATGGTATACACGTATTGATGTAATTAATGATGACGTAATAAGGAACACAAAACAGACAGTGATTGGATTTGATGTTCCTCTACCTGTTCATTGAAGACTATTATGTGTTACAAGGATTTTACACCTAATCTTGATTGCCAAATAGAAGATATAATCGAAGGTCGAATGCTTGTTCAAAGCATAAAGATTATTAAAGTTTATAGGGTTTATCATTTTTCGACAGTAATATTCAATGTTGGAGCCAAAAGTAGGATCAAGCTACAACTTTATTATTAGACATATTCAAAATTCAAAATATTTTATATGACACATGTTTATTCTTGGACGCTGTACATATGCTGTTTGATGATAGAAGCGCACTTTTATTTTTTTGAAGAAAACAGTAAAACAAGATATTATCTACAAATCCTTACAGAAATCCTTTTGACTTTGTGAAGATGAGAAGAATACCAGACAAGATCGATAAGCTATTCTATGTACGTATCAGGGTAAGCTTTCTTCATCTACACCATTGTTGGCTGCAAATTGTACATATCATTCAGGACAGTACATCTTTTCCAGTTTAAGTTAGAACTTTACTGACTATTATGTTCAGCAGAGACATTCTTTTCCAGTGTTTAATTGATAATTTTAGATTGAAGCTTGATATAATTTTGTGGAAACTTACATTTTTCTTCTTCAAGATATCACGATGTCTCTCATCTTGCATAACACGACACAATGTCTTGTACGCGTTATAGATAATTTCTCGCCTTCAGAACTTTTGACGAGTCATTCTCAAGTTCAGGAAATGCTGCATGAAGAATAGAAAATAAGTCCTGTGGACACTTCCTACGAGGCGAATAGAGATTGAGTGCTGTGGGGATTTCTTCAGTATCGAGAGACTGCAGGTGGCATTTCTACATGTATGTTTCTTTTTTTGTTGAGTGACAAAATAAGCAATCAACATTGATATGGAGCCCCCTCCCCTTCCCCAAATTTGAAGTGTTACCTACTAAAAAAGTATACATTTCTGTACAAGGAAGTTATTTGGAACTGTTTAAATGTGTGTGTGTGTGTGTGTGTGTGGTATTAGAGTGGTTTGTTTTGGGAACAAAAAATATTAGGATGCACTTTTCATATATATACTTTTTAAAACAAGTTTCAGGTCTATTTGGGATGCATTGATAAACATGAAACAATGATAGCAGCGTTATTAAGGCTTATACCTAAATACAGTGAAATCTGCGCTGGGAGACAATTTTTGTCCGAATACATAATGTGTCGGAATAAACAGTGTAAAAACATTGAGAATGAAAATATGGGCAAACTGTCCAGTGAAAGGGAGTGTACAGGTGTTCGATTAGGTAGTTTTCACTGAATGGTTTTTGAAAATATTATTCAGAACTTTTGTGCATGTTATCAATAAAGATGTGTTCTACCAAAACAATTTAAAAATCTTATTTTCCCTATTCGTTCTAACACAATCACAAATAGATCGGCCGCTCCTGCGTTCGATAATCATACAATGCAACCCATTTGCAAGGGAGATTATATTTACAACACTCTAGCTGCAGTATATGTAATACCATATCCAGCTAAACCTAATATATTGAACTACACTGCAAATGCGACGGCTGTCAGATTAAGTATTGCTTAAATACAAATCATGAAGAGATTTACTAATACTAGTAAATTGATAAATCGCTTATCTTACTTTGTAAAGGAAATAATTACAGCAATGACTCTGGATTATGTCCAACACGAATCAGTCTTTAAGGGACTGACTCACTATTTTTAATAAAAGTGTTATCTACCGTATGTTAAAACTTGAAAATATAACAAATTCAAAGTTGCCAAAAAAATTTTGACCTTCTGAATGCAAAGATAAGAGCACTATATAAATAGGCGAAGGTAACATCGTGTTACAACGTAAATCATAATCACAAAACACATATACAAAATCGAGTGTTTCTGGGCAGAGCAGGAGCCTCTGACAAGAGCGGGAGGTAGGATCAGGTTGCCATGGGAAAGGTAAACATCCTAAACTGCTGACACGGGTCACATCCCGGCCGATGAGCCCCGTAGTCGAATATAAAGTAAACGAGTGATTACCCGTAGTCAAAATCTAGTAGTTGAAAATGACACGTCTAACAAAGTGTTGAAACTAAATCAGTCAACCATATGGGTACATTGGATATAACTTTTGTATCGCAACAAGGTATTATAGCGAACCGTAGAATTGAAAGTGTGATATGATTGACTTAAACGAGATTTCGTTAGTAATATGCCTAGCAACTTCACTTTTTTTTTTGTTAGATAGTTGCGCCTGCGCTTAAAATTTAAATCCGTCATACGCATTGCGATTGCTCTTTTGCTGTATCTGAGATCACACTGCGGAGATAAAATACACAGCACCATATTAGAATAGCACAAGTGTGATGATAGTGTGTATATGTTTTACTACTATAGAAATGGGGAAAGTTGGACCGATGGTGCGAAAGTTCAAAAGTCATCATGCTTATCATATAGGGGTAGGTAAGTTGTCAATATTGCATTAGATATTGTCAATGTTTGCACGTTTGGGGTAATATTATTATATTCTTCAAGTGAAAGCAGGTTATTATTTCAGAATTCGTGTGGCTTCCCTTTATATAATATTCAGAGTTTCTTCGGGGATATTCAATGGGCCATAATTGTTTCAAGACATTGAATATTAAGCCTATTATATTTGATAAATGAGTTTTGAAGGACACACGGCAGTTTTTTGTTTTTGATATCCCGTATAAGTATAATTTGTAAAATAAACATTGAATTCAATATAGCAAATAATAAAAACAATAAAAATATCGCTCATAGACGGAAAGGAAGTAAAATTTAGGTGCGTAACTCTCACAATTTAGGAAGTATATAGCAGGACGGAATTGTTGAAAGGAGCTTGAATCTTTGACAAAAAGAACTACACTAATATTATCTTATTACATGAATAACCCAAAGCATTGTTCTTAATATCTACTTCAGAGTATTGTGTGGGCAATCATCAGAAGGTTTTTGTTTAGAAAATAATGTATGTGTTTTTGTTTTACCCAACGGGTATCATGAAAGAACGTTTTTATTCACTACTCTCGCGGGGCACATTTTTTGTTTAAAAAGCAATTATCTATAATCTGAAAGAACTAGATTAAGGTTTATCTCGTGGGAATCGTAAGTATAATAGTGAGAAATCTATACGTTTTTGATGCAAGTCAAGTTTTAGAAAAATATTCGGTGTTCTTGGAGTGTATATCCACAAAGCCTCTTGCTAAATTATTTAAGAAATCCACATCTGATATCAGTACCACCATCCTTCTGGTAAATGTAAGTGTGACATAGTTAATCTCTGACGCAACTCTAATCATGGATTGTCATAGTTAGCAGATACAGAGTATAGAAGTCACGAAAGGGGTCTTGGTAGAAACTCTACCTGGAACGCACCGAGCGATGTATCTTTGTTGTGTAAAGGGTGTCATTATGGCAATTTCGGATTCCAATAAAGGATATTGGTAATTCCATTGATCCTTCTGTATTGCTATCGGAATACGTCTGAAAGTACTTTACAAGCAGCGGAAAGGTGATTTTGAAGAATTTCTTTCTTTTTGCGAACTATGTTGGAGTATAAGTAGGATCTCCCCGAAATTACCCATGTTGAAGGTAAATCCTGGGGTAGTCTATTTAAAAAGGCAATTATAGTAGTAACTTTTACAACAACAAGACATATGTTGTACGTCTATCAACTTGGAGCTTAGTACAAAATTTTCCATGTAGTCTTATGTTACTCATTTAAAACCAACTTCTGGCTTCTTAAAAACAGAGGGATAAATGGTACTTTAGCTTTAACTCTGTGTTAGGTAAGCAAAGTTTCGAGTCTTTCTACGTTTACAAATAAGCCATTGGGATTTAATGTTGTGATTTAAGACAACTTAATTTTGCACAGTCACAAATTTACCTTTTAAATGGCACATTTTACATTAAAAAATACTTGAAATGCTGTATACATTTTTAAACTTTGACTGTAAACAACAAATGCTGCTGTCTGATGTGTTTCATAGCCACTGCTAAGCCGTTTTTCAAACACTGATTTGACTACAGATTGCTCCGTTTACTTGATCAAGACTATGGGCTCACGGCGGGTATGACCGGTCAACAGGGGATGCTTACTCCTTCTAGGCACCTGATCCCACCTCTGGTGTGTCCAAGGGTCCGTGTTTGCCCAATTCTTGTTTTTGTATTCAATTTGAGACTTACGAGATTGATCACTGTTCGTTATCTTTGCCTTTACGCATCAACATTTGTTTACACAACAAAGAAGAAACTCTCTACAATTAGCTTCTGTCATGATGAAAAGTCGAAGAAAACGAACAGTGATCAATCTCGTAAGTCCAAAACAAAATACAAGACAAGGGTTGGGCAAACACGGACCTCTGGATACACCAGAGATGGTATCAGGAACCCAGGAGGAGTAAACATCCCCTGTCAACTGTTCACACCCATCGTGAGCCCATTGTCTTGATCAGGTTAACGGAACAATCTGTAGTCAAAATAAGTTGATAAAGAACGGCTTAACAATTGCTTTGAAATACGCCAGACAGCATTTGACCAAATAGCAGGTTACATTAGCAAACTAGATCACAAAATTTGCGAAATGCTGACTTTAAACGTGACTTTGAAAGTACTGCAACAACAGCTTGTTTGTAAGTAGCCTGCCTCGATTTAAAAACTGAACATATGCAGAATAAGCTTTTGCGTATCGAATAAGTAGATACATACACACCATATGCGCATGATGATGGAATGTTGCTATATAATATGAAAAGTTGACAATGGAGAAGCTGAAATCGTCCTGTTTGTCATAAAGTTGAGTTGTTGTTTTGCCGTTAATGTCTATGCTCAATAAAATATCTTAGCACAAAACAGGTATGGATGACTTTGTGGGATATATATCGAATCGATATATGAATGAAAATTATTGACAATAGATAAAACGTTGTCGATATATCGAAATAACAAATTAAAGGTAACTTTAGAGATTTTTTCTTCGCACGTACAGTAGAAGCTTCTTAAAATATTGTGCTTCGTAAACATATAAAAACAGGTCAGCTAGCAAAGGAGCACAATTCGTGCCCATGGGTATTCCAATAGACTGCAGGAAGACCTGATCAGAAAACACTACAAAAGTATTGTTCATGAGGAACCCCAGCATTGCTTTAATATCAAATTCAGAGTACTTGTGTGTAGAATCAGTGTTGAGTTTAACGAAGTAATTTTTAGAATGACTGATCACTAGATATGAATATTTCCTTTTCCGATTTTTGTTGAAGATGCAAGAGTCTATAATGTTAAAAATGTTTATTTAAAGCTGTTTTAGATACTTGAAGAAATATATATGGAAAGATATATGAAAATAACACCATCTTTTTGATCAACTATAATTTATTCCGAGACTAGCTTACGACCTAGCGGGTCTTCATCAGGTCTGAAGCAAATCATGTCATAATTTCAATTTCAATTCAATTTATTCACTCAACCAAATATGCAAGTGGTACATGAGGTACAATAATGTTAAACATAATAGGTATCCACGACAGAGGAGTGCATGTAGGTATGCAAGTAAAATCAATAATATATATAAATCTATACATACATAAATATGCATGTTAAATACAACAGTATAAAAGTATACATATGCACGGTGTTTATAACAATTTAGAGCCATCTAAGGTTGTGGTGTGGCTTCAAGTGCCATGTGTAGGTAATGGGTAACACAGTCCAACAATTTAGCATAGGTGAGAGGTAAATTCGCAGAATGTTTATACAACAAAAGACAATTAAGTAGGATTAGCCTAGGCTTCAAAGCAGGTACATGTATTGGTAAATAGGAGCAATTGTACAGTTGTAATACACTAATAGTTAGCCAAAAATCCAATGTCTCTATTTAGTCCTGATTTTTTGCAGTCGAATTTTGCAATCAATTTCTGTTCGGTGACTCTTCTTTGTCTAATGTCAGGTAATTGTCCTGTAATATGGATACCCGCAATTTGTCACAACAATGTCCACTTTATTTGTGTTTCACCTACTGGTACAAACACATTTTTGCTGTTGATGGTCTGCGGTGTCCATTGATGCGGTTTCTTATTTTTGGCACGTTTCTCCAATGTACATGATGGAACATACACTGCATTGAATCAAATACACACAATTTTTAGTTTCACAAGTAAAATGACCTTGAATTGAGAATTCATTTCCGAAATTGGAATTCATGATGGCAATGAGTGGACAAATCTGGAATGCCTTGACCTTCTTGATGCATTCAGGGTCATAGTTCAAATGAGTAGTTTTTTTTCTCCTGTTTCCTCTTTTAAAAATGTATATACTGAGTCTATTCCCACTAGATTACGAACCAAGACAAAACATTCCTATTACGTATGTTGATGCGCCCACTAAAAACCTACCAATAAGCATTATCTAATTTTACTGATGACCATCAATTGTTTGCTAAGTAACAGCACTTTTTTTTTTACTTCGGTCAACAAACTTCATGCACCAGTATGACACAACATGATAAATTCAGTCACTGTAGGGTTTTAAATAAAACATGCCTATTGTGACCTTTATAATGAGAATGTTAGATAACTGTCCTAAAAATTTAACGACCTATTGTGGCCCCTAATCTGTACCGGGGATTATGTCTTGTACAAATCTTAACCTAATTTCTATGAGGGTTCTTGCATACCAGTTTCACAAATTGTACCCTACGGTATTTTTAAAATATTTAAGAAATATTCCCCTAAAGTTTGTAAAACTTTAGTAGTCGTGTACTGAGTCCATGTGATTCACAAGCCTGAGTCTATGTAAGATGACGAGATGCTTGCAAATCATTTTGTCAAACTGAACTTTGAAAAGTCTTGAAAAAAGATTTTAAACTTTTTCTGCAATTCCTATAGGAAACTTTGAATCTCTAAATGCAATTCTGATCTGGTTCCTCATACTGTGAACAAACTTGAATGTACACTATATGAGATAAATTTCCTATTAAATGGGTTGGTTGGTTGCATTTCGTTTATTGTCCCGCTATAGAGGAATCTTTCACTCGTATGGAGACGTTACCATTGCCGGTGATGGGCTGCAAAATTTGGGCTTATACTCGGTTCCTTTGTACAGAAAGGGACTTGTTGTGCCACACCTGCTGTGACACGAGACCTAGGTTTTTGCGACCATCCGAAGACCACCCCATTTAATTGCCCCTTACGGCAAGCATGGGGTAGTGAGGACCTATTTTAACCCGGATCCCTACGAGATTATTTCTATCAGACAATGCTTATCTGTGCCTTTTTGTTCTAGAACTTTATTAAAGACTATTTCTTGCTAAAGTTATTTAAAAGTTATTTAAAACTTCAAACCGCTAAGATGGTTCCACCGTGTTATCCTGAATCACGGTTTGAATTAAGACTGGCTTCATGTAAGTTTTTAAATCTCTGTACCATGCTTCGTGATGTGGTCCAACAAATTAAAACAGAGTCCTTGCCTATTAAAGTGGTTTCTCTTTCAGTCGTAGGATAACACTAGTAGACATATTTCCAACCTCAACTAGTATGTACCTGTATAACAGTCAATCACAGCGTGTTACGTGCATGTTTTACATAGTCTTCACCAATTTGATACAGTGATAATTTGCATAATCTCCAAGTTGAACACAGCTAATAAGTACCATTTTAAACAGGAGTTTGGTGACGCCCTGTTGGAGAATATTAATGTTACAAACATTACTAATTAATGTAATGGACATGAAAAAAAATATCTTTGATAAGTGATTGTGTGAATTGAAGAATTTCTTTTTTTCTCTCGAGAGTGATCATATTCCCATATTTGACGAACATTCACATCATGATTCAAACGACTGAGAACGATTTGTGTGAAAAATCATTCTGAGGACTGCTCTGAATAGTTTGGTTGGTATTCCATGAAAGATTCGATTTCAAGGCCTTTAATTTCTCAACTATTGAAAACATCGAGAAGAGCGGAACTGGTGGAGCTGAAATTGTCATTATTACTCGCATTAATGACACACCATCCGGACTTAGCTCCTAGATTAAAATATTCTCTGACGAATTGGTTAATTCGCGCAGTATACTTACTCTCCCTGCAGCTAAAGTATTGTTTTTCCTCATGATGATCGTCCACTACAGAAATAGCCAAATTACCGCTCTGGTCCTAGCTTCAGTTCCCAGAGACATTTGTAGTGAAACACTCAATAAAAAATCATGTACTAGTTTCTTTGAATATGCATGCTGTTGTGTAATGTGTGAAATTGCCTTTCATGTAGATGCATATATAATGAATCTGAATTAGTTTCTGTCCTGCAGCAATTTTTTTTATCGGATGGAAATTAAATGAGTTATGGTGCCACATTTTCTTTTCAAAGAAGGTCCTTTTTATGAATAATTGAAACTGGTGCTGGCGAATACTAGGAATGGAGTAATATGTAACGATAACTAAAGATTGACAGCATACAGTCAGTTACTACCTCCAAACGCCAAGTTCCCTTACATCTAAATATTTTTCGAATTACACGACCAGAACAAGAAATAGGTTAGGATTGTTCGAGTCCAATTTGGGATGTTTATTATATTATTTCAGTAATGAAGACGCTGTCATTTATGTAAATACATTAAGATCAGTCATTTTATATTTCAAATTCACAGGGGACAAATTTTGTATTTAATTGATAATTCTTTTGTTTTCGGTCGATAAATGAATTTCCGGCATTCATTCTCTGTAAACTTTATTTATGCTGTGTGTTTTTGTAACAATTGATCTTCGCAAAGGATAAAAAAAAAAAAGAAGAACAAGTTATGTCAAATCAAAAACCATTACGTTGCTATCAAAATCAATTTAGTTAATATTGAAAAGAAAATATAAACTCTTGTGAGGGGGCAATACGAACTACTCAGACAATCATTTGTAACTAACGTGTACATGTAGTTTAGAAGAACCATTTTCATCGTTTTTAATTATTTTTGATAGTTTTTCATTCCCGGTAACATTCAACACAGTCGGTTGGCATTGACATATGGCATTAGACCCTCAAGATTTTTTTGGCTTAGTAGACCGGGTTCAATGGCTCTCGTATTTTTACGAAAGCTATCCGCATATCAAATGTATTACACAATGAAATGTCAAAGTATCTTGATGTGTTTCATTTTACTGGAGACGTAAGCCGCTAACAACACGAGCTATCATTCACAAGAGATGAAATAGCCTACAATACAGTATGTCATTCAAATTAGACCAAATCTGCAAACAACACGAGTTATCAATCACATCAGACCGAAACAGTCGACAAGACGGGCTATCGTTCAAAGAGAACCCAAGCTGCCGAAAACACGAGCTATCATTTATAAGATACAATGTTAACTTCGCCTTTTTGTATACGTAAGCTGAAAACTCCCGACTTATTCACAGGAGATCTACATGAGCTATCATTTACAAAGCAATCGACAACATGGGTTATCATTCACAGAAGGCCAAAACAGGTCGTCGAGAACACGAGTTATCAATATCCACAGGAAACCTAAGCCGTGGATAACACGAGGTATCATTAACAGAGTTCCAAAGCCGTCGACAAAACAAGCTATCATGGATAGAAGACCAAAGCCGTCGACAAAACAAGCTATAATCAACAGAAGACCAAAGCCGTCGACAAAACAAGCTTTCATGAACAGGAGACCAAAGCCGTCGACAAACAAGCTATAATTAACGAATTTCGTCTAAATCACTCTTCAATTTTCAACACAGTTGGTATGCTTGAACTACATCGATCTTTAATAATCTATATCACTGACAAGGGACTTAAATAACCGATCACTGGAATCATTGTCAGATCCACTCCAATTTGAATTCGAGGCTTTTATCGTAAGAAAGTGTACAGCTTAGCTTTGTGCCACTTGTATGTAAATGCAAAGATAACGAACAGTGATCAATCTCGTAAGTTGTATCTCATACTGATATGGGATCCCCATGCATACACATTTGTGTAGCATAGTTGTTCCCTTTAGAGGGTTCAGCATCCATGGCCTACTTTTCAATTTGCAATCGTTGAATGAAGTTGGTCCACAATTTCAGGGGAACTCTTTTAAAAAAATAATAAATTCACAAATCAATTCAAGGCGTCTATTATATTGCATTACAATTTTCATATATTGTCAACGTAATTCATCTGGTCTTATTTATTCATGTAATCCCGATAATCCTTGATTTTGCGTTTTTAATCATAAATGTAAGCTACAGTATCAAGTTCCACCAATAACAAGCTAAAGACCTCTTTCAGTGATAATTGTTTGATTTGTATTTCTTGTTTGTAACAAAAACATTAGAATTGAGATTTTCTGGGTTAATCTTTTGGCACTTTGAGCTTTAACTGGATGACATGAGATTTGCTCGTTTCCCTCTTTTTTCATTTGTTGTCGGGAACGAGGTATGTGTTAAGGGACGGACATCTTAATCGGTCCACAGGGGTTTTTGGGAAAAAAATAAATCAGATAAAAATATAAATCTTCTATAAAATCTCCCATAAAGTCATTCTGATAACGATGTCGACACGTTCCAGTCATTTATACATCATTTAGTTAACACGCCCTGCAACTAGTACTATATCAATATAAGGGACGAAAGTCGCCATCTTGGAACAAATACTCCCACTCAGTTCAAACCTGTTTCTGTACTTTAATCTAACAATTTATTGGATGATTATGGTAGGATTCATTGCAGCAATGGTTTTCCTAAACGATTATGTGTTTGTCGCTGGTTGACACAAGTTGTATTAAAAGAAAACAGATGCAAAATCACCAAATTGCAAATCGGTCTGGAAAAACCCCCGGCAGTTTACTAACATGACGCCTGGCTAAAGGGAATGTGCCAAAAATTGATATTAAAATCAGTATAATTATGAGCATGATAATGTGTAGCTATATTCATTAATTTTGTGGGGTTCAATTTTCTTTGTTTTTTTGCACAAGGTAAACCACTTTAAAATTTCCAAGAATAAGAGAAATTACATGTAAGAAATACTGAAAATAAATAACTCGTAAACCATGAAATGAAGTCCCCATGCACATGTTTGTTTATCTCAACCCGAAAAAAAAAATGATCGAGTGTAATCCCTTGTATGCTGTTTTGTCCATTTATGTGGCTGTTGCCATGGTTGTTACTGAATTTAAAAAAATGCCACCCTTTTTACGTAGAATAATCTTAGAATTTATATTCACAGGAAAAATATGATTTCTAGATTCATATGAACTAAACTAAAGGAAAAGATCCCACATTAAATTAGTTATAAGAGTTAACTGACTGAGTCAGAACCGTACTTTTCGGAATATAATGGCATACATTTCATTCGATATAATAGTGCAGACATTACACCGAGACGCTCTCCCAGGGCGGCCTATCGGTGACGTATTGGAACCTTAATATGTCGTGACGGGGTGTCACAAAAGAAATATCAGCCTCCGGACCGTTGTATCGATAATTGAAAAAAAAATATTACCAGTCATATCCCAAGTTTGAGGAATGAAACTGTACCTTTGTCTTGACATTTAAGGATACAAGTAAACTTTATTAAAGGGATCAAAGAATACAGTGACCTGAGACAAAAATATATTTTAATGCCATCAAAACTAACCTGTCAGGCATACAACACTTAGCAGTCAAAATGGTATTCAAATTATTTTAGAAATATGTGTAAAGGCCCTAATCCGATAAAACGAGATTTTAGTTTACCATTTATCGGAGGTGACTTCAAAGAGTTTCTTGAAACAGTACATCTTGTAATTAAATCCATTTGCATTACATGTATGTGTCTTCTATTTTTTAAATCACTTGAAGTGATCTGATAAATTCTATAAACAGTTTGAAAAGCCCCATAGCCTCTCTCAAAGTCGAGAATGCAACCCCCTTCACAGAGGGAACTCCGCAATCCATATCCAAATCCCATCCATTTTATCATTTAGTTGTTATAGGAAATCATCACAAACTCGTGTACGATATTCCAAACAGAAACGATATCATACTAAAAATAGACAAATCAAATGAAACGTCGCTCTTCGCAAGTAATAATGTATCAAGTTCATGAACAAGGGGCCATTGGTCGCAGCGTTTACCAGAATTATTGGTCTATCGAATGACTGTAAAGAGGTGTTTGTGACTTTATAACATATAAACTGTCATGAAAGTTAGGTCATGTGTTGTTAATCAGGACATGTTTTGTTGTCAAAACGTGAAAATCAAAAGTGCCACATTGCACCCCATAGGTTCTATTTTAGGGATTGAAATATCTTTGAATGTTATAATTTATATCTCTCAGGAAGAATCCATGTGCATAATTAATGAATTACTTAAGATATTAATTTTCCGATCTCATCATAATTAATAAAAATGTATGCATAATGAATGGTGATTTGATAGCATTTTCGATTATTCTGAAAGTTCATCGTGTTTGTGTTGACCATAATTATTCCTTAAGGAATATGATGCAGTAAGGAATCGTTTGTTCGTTATTGCTCAAATTAATTTCAAATTTAATGTGAAGAAAAATAAACGAAGCTCGGCAGACATTGGTTATCTGTATATACACAGTGTAGATCTTATTTCTTACTACATGTAACGTTACTACCCATCGTTTTTTAATGCATGTTTTAATATAATG
>CAJDSM010017033.1:584-47235 GCA_903981925.1 Ostrea lurida | reverse complement strand
TATCAATGAGTGTAGCGAACAGTATAAAGGCAACTTATACGCTGCCTCGCTAAGAGAAGCTAGCTTTCTGGCGATGTCGCTAGAAGTTCCTGTCTTGAATCAACGAAAGTTGTAGCACAGCGAGCGTGGTCGAGCACCTGGATGGGTGACCGCTACACGTCACAAATGGTGGCAGCGGTACAGTGACTTGTGGTTGGGTTTTTTTTGCGGGAGATCTGTGTCAGGTAAAGTCTCTCTCGGAGCTCTGGTGTACGGACGTGGTTCGTCCGCGGGACGGCGCGTGGATGTCTGTCAGGAACGGCGGGTCCGTTGCTGCAAACAGGTGCAAATTTCAGAGAGGACGCAATGCGAAGCTTCGGGACGGTAAGCTTCCCCGAGCGGAGGAAGTGTAGCGAACAGTATCAAAGGCAGACTTATGACGCTGCGTCGCTCAAGAGAGCTGAGCTTGGTGTTCTGGCGATGTTTGAGTTCCTGTCTTGATCGACGCAAGTCTAAACGCGACACGGTCTGAGGCGTGGTCTAAGGCCACCTGGATGGTGTGCCGGCTACACTGTTCACATGACTATTGTGGGTATTGTAGAAGCATGATGTAGTACCTTTGTACGGATCTGAGTAGATATCGAGGTGACGACTAGCGATCGCTGTAGCTGCGCTAGTTGAGTGGCGAGCGAGGCTTTTATCGTGTTAGGGCGAGCTTTTGTTGGTTTAGGCAGACTGATTAGTTTGTTAGGGGCTTAGGTTGTCTGGTTGTGGTAGGATGACTAGTAGGTATGTTTTTTAAGGCGAGTGTATTGTTTGTTCAGGATTGGTCTGAGATTATGCTTGTTGTTAGAAGTGGGCGAGGATTTAGTTCGTAGGTCGGAGGGCTGGTGGCTTGAGGTTGTTGTAGGGGAGTTTTGTCTGGTAAAGGGCGAGATTAGTTTGTTAGGGGGAGATAAGATGCCTATAGAGCCAGGCTTATGGTTGTTAGGGGAAACCGTAAGTTGTTTTGTTGTTGTAGTGACGAGTTTTGTTGTTTAGGTGCCAAACTTTTGCCTGGATGGGTGACCGCTACACGTTACATGACATTGTGAGAACATTATTATCCTTTACATGAAAAAGAACATCGATCGCTGTAGCTTCGCTATTAGGGCGAGTCGAGCTTTGTTGTTAGGGCGAGCTTTGTTGTTTAGGAGAGATTAGTTGTTAGGGCTAGTTTTGTTGTTAGGGAGACTATAGTTTTTAAGGCGAGTTATTTGTTAAAGCGAGATTAGTTGTTAGGGCGAGATTAGTTGCTAGGGCGAGCTTAGTTGTTAGGGCGAGCTTTGTTGTAAGGGCGAGATTAGTTGTTAGGGGGAGATAAGATGCTAAGGCCAGCTTTGTTGTTAGGGTGAACGTAAAGTTTTTTTTGTTTTTGTAGGGACGAGTTTTGTTGTTAGGGCAAACTTTGTTAGGTAAGTTTCTTGTGATAGCGAGCTTTGTTGTTAGGGCGAGTTTAGTTGTTAGGGCGAGCTTTGTTACTAGGGCTTGTTTTTTTTTGTAAGGACGTTCACTTCTAAACAGGAAGATCCAGTTTCAATTTTCGACTTCGGTGTCGCATCAAATTTCTGACTTTTAAGGTAGTGAACATTCCTTCGACAAGAGCTCGGTCATAGATCTATGCGAAAGTTACCTAGGGTCTTTCGATCAAACGGAGGTTCTTTGTCATACAAAGCGGTGGCACGATAAACATCCGTCAAGCAGCGGCCTTGAGCGCCCTTTTTAGTCAAAATGTGTTACAATCGACCTACAACTGGTGACGTCTCTGTATGATAGATAATGTATCGTATGGGACGTAAAACAACAACCCCCCACCCCCACACCCCCACAAATTTTGGTCAACACATTTGTGAAGGGTGTCGGAGTGTTGTATTTGGAGTTATTATATTTTCATGTTATAAAGTACTCGAATCTGATTGGGCAAGGAACAGTTGACTAAACATGCCATCCAGGGTGATAGCAACGGGAAACATTACTTCACCACTGGTGATATCATAAAAAAAAATCACATGCGTCAAATTTATGCACGTACGGTTTGCTGTAGATTGTTAGACGATGTCTTATGAGCGTTTGTGATAAACGCAATTACCTACATTGATACACGAAACATCGCACGACAGTGATCAAAATCAACAGACGATTACGACTATCTAAACGTTCGTTGTTTTTATAACATTCAGTATAATTAAACAAATATTGCATGTAGTTGAGGGTAACATTGGGAATTTTCATCCGAGAAAAACATTGTCAATCGAGCCTTAGCATTATTTATATAATATTCTCATTTCAAGTAGGTTTATTGTCGACATAATACCTTCAAGTAAATTATATCGTTTAACAGAAGACCCATGAACCTTTATATTCCCTTATATCCCACACAAATAACTTGCATTTACATGGAAAGTGTTGTATGTTGATGGCGCGATGAGTGCTTTGAAATGGGCTTCAGATTTTGTGATCGATTATTACACATCATCTAGTAAAACACGACCTGCTTGTCAAATATGAGCGTCTACCATCTCAATAATTATAACGCTGCTCCTTACATACAAAGTGGATGAATGGACAGGAGATGGACATGTAGGAAGACATGGTGATTTCTTCAGAACATGTAACACTTGTTTGCAGGGACTCTTGCTGTGCACTTAATTTGTTTTGCTGTATGCTCAGGAATAATGGAAATACTGTTTAAGAATCAATTGTAGTTCCATATAAGCCTTAGTGCGGTTGTCTACTATGGCAGAATTAGACAAAAACACGTAATTAAGAAAAGAAAGGTCATTATTCAATGATAAATGACAAAGAATGATTTAAATGACAATGGTATATCACAAAACATAGATATGGGACAGAAATAAAAGAAGTTCAAAATTTGACTGGCAATGACAAAAATGAACAGTATAGGCAATATACAAAAGTTTGATAGGAGGCGCAAAGTACAAAAAATAAACAAATGATATGAAAACCAAATTCCCTGAGACATTGCCTATGTGACCACAAACCTACTTTCAAACAATCTACAGGCAAAAGTTGAAACAAACCAACATAGTACACAAAAAACACATACAAGATGGGGCAGCCCTTATCTGGGGTCTGGAAGACTTTCTTCAGAATCACGTTTCAGTTTTTAAAACACCAATGAATGGAACGAATGAATAAGTAACCATATCAATATCAAATTTAAACAAAATCACTAAAATCTTTACAGATGCTTTACAAAATCCAGTAAATGTTCTACGAAGCTCATATTTTTACTTTTCATGAAAATGTTGCTAATAATTACCTGGGAAAAGACACTGTAAAGGTAAAGTGCCACAACATATGTAAAAAGTGGTGTAAATCAATTATGGATTCTCCAAATTTCCAATGAACTTTTAGTTATAACAATTATTTTCCAAAATCAACAGCATCAAAACGTATCAATTTTCAATACTTTCCACATCCATTCCTCAAGCTCAAGATAAATTGAATACTAGGCTTTATGTTGATAGCACAACGAACGTTTTCTTTAATAAAAATGGAACTCGGAAATATTTATACCTTGTGATCAGTGATTCAAAATTTTTTACTTTGTTAAACATCACTCTGATTCAAATCAAGTACTCTGAAGGATGTTGGGGTTCCTCCTTGACAATATCTACGTGGTCTTTGAGAATCAAGTCTTCCAAAAGTCTTTTGGTATTTCCATGGGCATGGAATTTGCTTCCTTAATTAGCCGGTCTGTTTTCATTTTCTTATGAGCCACATTTATTAGAATAACTTTTACATGAGAAGAAAAAATATCTTCCTGTGGTCTCACTCAGCATTTTAATATATCGACGTTTTATCTATTAACAATGTTAATTTTAATTCACATTTTGATTCGATATATCCCAGTGAGCTCAAAATAAAATACATCACAGAACCTTCCATATTGTTTTGATGTTCGGAAATTTTATTTACTGGATATTTTATTGAACCATTACATTAACGGCCAACTAAGCTACTCAAACTTTATAGACAAACGCGGAACGATTGCATCACCGCTGCTCGCATGCGTTCACTTCCATATTTTATTTACAAATATTCAATCACAACCTGCATATATGGTAGTGTAGCGTGCTCTCACACTTATTCGCATACGCGACAAAGCTTGTTGCGGGCGAATGATAAGTTTTTAATCGAGCAAGCTACCATTACAAACAAATTCGTTGTTGCAAGGGTTTACACCAGATCACGTTTAAAGCAGCATTTCGTAAATTCTAAGGTCGCTTATAAGGAAATTTTTAGTTTACCAGTATGACGCGTGGCCATTGAGTGCAAATGCTGTCTGATGTGTTTCATAGCCATCTGTTAAGCCAGTTTTTTCACAGCAGGCTGATTTGACTACGGATTGTTCGCGTTTACGCTATCAAGAGGCTATGGGCATCACGGCGGTGTGACCGATCAACAAGGGGTTGCTTACGTCCTCTATAAGGCGCACCATGATCCCACCTCTGGGTGTGTGCCAGGGGCTCCGTGTTTGTGGCCCACTCTTGGCTGTCTTTGTATTCCTATTTGGGAGCGCTAGCAGATTGATCACTCGTTCGTTATCTAGTCCGCAGAATAGAATACAAAAACAAGAGTGTTGAGGCAATGCACGACCGCCTGGGACACACCAGGGGGATGATGGCCTAATAGGAGTAAGGCATCCCGCCAGTTGACGCGGTCCACACCCGCGGAGCCCCATAGTCTTGATCAGGTTAAATACGGAACAACCCGTAGTCCAACAATCAGTGTGTGAAAAACGCTTGGCTATGAAACACATCAGACATCATAAGAACTCAGCTTTATGACAAATGGAATATTTCAGCTGCTAACTCGTCAACTTCCCATATTCATGTAGCAATATTCCATTATCATCTACAAATGGTGTTTATGTTCTAAAACTAAGGGCGAACATGTTCTCTGTATGATCAATTCTTAAATGTAGTCAAGCTATTGACAAATCAGTTGATGTTACAAGGGTTTCAACAGTCTGAAGTCAGCATTTTGCAAATTCCTTAATCATTACAACGATTTACATGTAATTTGCGCATACAACCTGCATTTGGGTCAAATGCAGTCTGATGTACATGTTTCATGCCAATTGTTAAGCCGTTCTTTACACACTGATTTTGACTACGGATTATTCGATTCCTTTAACTGATCAAGGTAAAGGGTTCACGGCGGATGTGACCAATTAAGGGGTGCCTACTTCTAGGCACTACACCCCAACTATGGTGTGTCAAGGGATCCGTGTTTGCCAATCTCTTCATTTTGTATTCTTCATGGGAATTTTGAAATTGATCACTGTTCATAATCGTCACTTTTCAGTTTTGTTAAACACCACTCTTATTCTACGTACAAGTACCCTGAAGGTAATATAAAATAGATGCTACAGTTCCTCATTGATAGTCTTTGGTGATCAGGTCTTCCTCTAGGCGCAGGTGTGCTCTTTAATAGCTGTCCATTTTCTGTATTGATACGAGGCAGAATGTATTTACAATCTTAAAGTGAAAAGAGAAAAAAAAACACACTTGGAGTGGCCTTTCACATTTAGATACATTGGCGACGTTTCACCTATGAACAATATGTAAATTCGATACACTCTAATGAACTCAAAATAAGAGACAGCGTTGAGTTTTCCACATATGCTTCTTATTTGGATATTTTATTGAATATAAAGGGAAATATAACAAATAGTGGTCAATCTCGTAAGCCCCAAATAGAATACAAAAAACAAGGGCTGGGAAAACACGGATCCCTGGAAACACCAGAGGTGGGATCAGGTGCATACATATTAAAGGGCAAACTAACATATGTCAAGTTCATGACATGTGAGTGATTTTATCTCCATTGCTAATGTTCCATATTTATATAGTAATGTTCAATTATTAATTACATGTACATTTGGTGTTTACATCTCTTAAAGACCGTACAGTTTCTTTACGGATCAATGAATGTGGGCGGAGCTTATCTATGGTCATTAATATTTATCTGAAATTTACCGGGCCCAGAAATCAGGCAGTTGGTATACTTTTGATATACACAGGGAGTGTCACAGGGCTGTCTGTAGAATTTCGATGTCCATAGTGTTTGTACAATGGTGGTATCCCTAACAGAAGCCAACACACAGTCTGCAAGTCTCTCTTTATCTCCCTCGTTGATTCAATGTATAAATAAATGAAAGCTGTACTCTTTATGACAAACTGGACGATTTTAGTTTCCATCGTCAAATTTCCGTTTTATGTACATGTAGCAACATTCCATCATCATCTGCATATGGTGTGTATGTTTCTCAACTTATTCGATACGCATGAATTTGTTCTGCGTATGATCAGTTTTTGAATAGAGTCAGGCTACTTACAATCAAGTTGTTGTTGCAAGGGCTTCAACAGTAACGTTTAAAGGCAGTATTTCGCAAACTCTATGGTTGTTATAACGATTTAGTTTGCCAGTATGGCCTGCCACTGGGTGAAATGCTGTCTGATATGTTTCATCGCAAATGTTACGTATAAAATGGAGAAGTAACAATGTATTAAACATAAACGTAATGATAGTCCCAAAAAACACATACAAGATCGAGGTAGGGCAACACGGACCTTCGACAAAAGCGAAGGCAGGATCAGGTGCCATGGAGGAGTAAGCATCGTCTGCTGACCGGTCACACCCGCCGTGAGCCCGTAGTCGAAACAAAGTAAACGGGGTTACCGTCGTCAATCTAACAAAGGGTATGAACAAATCAGTCAACATATGACTTAGTGATAATTTGTAACCGGAAACAAGGTCATTATAGCGACCGTAGAATTTGCGAAATGATGACTTTAAACGAAATTCGTTATAACCCTGCAACATCAACTTTTTGGTTAGTAGTTGGCCTCGCTCTAAAAAATCATCATACGCATGACATGCCCTTGCGTATTGAATCAACTGAGAGACATACACACCATAAGCAGGCGATAGTGGTACATTACTACATAGAAAATCGAAAGTTGACGATTGCAAAGTCAAAGTCATCACGTTATCATATAATGTAGTTGTCAGTCTGCCATTAGAGTCAACATTAAGTAAAATATCCAAATATGAAGCACATCTGTCAGATTCTGTGGTGTCCTTTACGTCGTTTTTCATACACTGTTTGACTACAGATTACTCCATTTCCTGATCAAGACAATGGACTCACGATGGGTGTAACCGGTCGACAGGGGATGCTTACTCCTTCTAGGCACCTGATCCACCTCTTGTTTATGTCCAGGGGTCCGTGTTTGTCCAATTCTTCGTTTTGTATTCTCTTTGGAACTTACGAGATTGTTCGTAATCTTTGCATTTACATCATACAGGAATTAGTCATTGATAGTGGATGGCCCCCTATCTATTTTCAGGTCAAAAGTCACTGGGTGCAGGGACAAAGAATTTGATGTTACATAATTTTTAGTTTTGTTGCAATCAGCATTTCGCAAATTCTGTGGTCGTTACAATTGTTCGGTCGAATGCTGTCTGGCGTGTTTATAGAAATTGTTAGATCATTCTTTACACATTGATTTTAACTTTGGATTATTCTGTTTATCTATTCTAGATATAGATCTCACGACAAGTGTAGCCGTTCAACAGGGGACGCTTACTCCTCCTATGCACCAGATCCTACCTCTGATGTTTCCAGTCATCAGTGTTTGTCCTACTCCTACAGTAATTTAGTGTTCTTTTTAGGATTTTTGAGATTGTTCCCTGTTTATGATTATAAATCACAATTGGTCACGTGATTAGTGATTAACATAGTTTGGTTGATGCAATATCAAACAATTTAGTAATGTTTCAACACATCATTCCTCCATGATGTAAAAGGGATTAAGCACACAAAACCTCCAAAACAAATATCAAACAACACACAATAACTCCCAAACAATTATCAAACAACACCCTCAAACAATTATCAAACAGCACACAAAAACTCTTAAACAAATATCAAACAGCACATAAAAACTCCCAATACAAATATCAAACAGGCACCAAAAACTCTCAAACAAATATCAAACAGCACATTAAAAACTCCCAAACAAATATCGATAACAGACCCTCAAACAAATATCAAACAGCACACAAAAACTCNGAAATATCAAACAACACCCTCAACAAATATCAACAGTTACAGCAAAAACTCCAAACAAATATTCAAAACAACACACAAAAACTCCCAACAAATATCAAACAATATCAAACAGCACACAAAAACTCTCAAACAAATAACCGGGCCAATGGTTGCAGCTTTCCATCTGAATTTGATGTCAATCTCTTATTATAACTACATGTACTTTAAATGTGGCAGGTATATTGCATGTTGACCTCTTCCATTAAACACTCCCTCGGATACAATGCAAACGAAAAATGTACAATGTATGTGAGAAATTGTAAAATATACATCAAAACTATACATTTCAAAGGACATAGACTTACAATACAAATGAAATATTGCGCAATACAAATGAAAAATATACGATACAAATGAAAAATAAAATATAAAACACAAATAGAAATTCTACAACACAAATGAAAAAAAAAAATAGAGTACAAATGAAAAATTATACAAGTGGAAAATATAAATACAAATTATTTTTTGAAAAGGTAAATAATAAAACTGTGGAAAAAATCAAACATTGCAACGTTTGCAACCAAAATATAATATATTTGTGTTTCAATACAAACTAGCATGCACTTCGTAAAAGTTCAAAGAAAAGATTTTATGTGCAAGTATTTTATCTGTGTACGAGAGCTTTAAAGGTGTGGGGCTTACGTTGAAAATAAAGGCTTTATGGCCATTAATTAAAAAGAAAACCAGCAGATTTCGACAAGTAGCTGCCACTTATGTGCTACTTGACAGAAGGCAAACATTCAAAGGTATGATGCTGAATAAAGAGGAACATTTGTTTGCACTAAGACTAAAGCGTGAACAGTTTTATATTATATACTATTATACCTACATGTTTTTATTCTGAGGGAGATGGGGGCATCGTCCAATAATATACCTACAGTTCTAAAACATGAATGAATGTGGAAAATTCACTTTTTATTAATTTGAGTTTCATATTGTACATTAATTTATTCTTCAGGTATTTACAAACACTACACTTAATATTGTACAGTTATGAAATAAAATAGCAATTTATAACGCTATTCGACAAGTGCTTCACAATCTGTGAAAATAAGGATTGTCATTTCCTGAAAGACAGACTCTACCGTAAATGGTTTTACGAGTGTATTCACAATGGTTTGCGAACTGCTATAAAAAAGCATGAGTTCAATCATTTTTGTCATTTCAAGCTAATCAGTGGTGTCTTCTTTGTGTGATATTGCTAATTAAAAGAAGCGAAGCTACACTAACCTGCATTCATGTACTGGGAGTCTTTAACTGACTTCGTTAGGTAGGTGCTAATGAGCACTATCACGCCTGCTGAGGACATGTAAATGGAAATTACAGATACAGTGTATGTGTATATCTGTAGGAAATTAAAATGGAGCCGGCAGGTCTTAATAATTCACTAGATTATAGCTACAGAGGGTCTGTAAACAGCGACAAGGGAACTGTATTGATATACCGAGCAGCCCTGAATGTAAACTGGTGAAAACGTCATCATTAGCCAGTAACGATCCCTCATCAATATCTCAGTATTGTCAGTTTTACAGTAATTCAACCTAAGCCGTTACATGTATATGATGCAATATCCTGCTTTTCATGTATAAGTATGATCAATTGCAAATTAGTTGATGGAAAGTAAAGAACCAACATCATTTTTTTTTTCCCGACAGTGCATCCATTTTTTTCTTCATGCAAATATACATCTGATATCGTGATGTAAAGGCAAAGACAACGAACAGCGATCAGTCTTGCAAGTCCCAAATAGAATATACTAAAACAACAGTTGGGCAAACACGAGCCCCTGGACACACCAGAGGTGGGATCAGGTGCCTAGGAGGAGTATGCATCCCCTGTTGATATGATGATTATACACCATTGGAATTTTCTGCAATAGTAGCGAGGGAAATGTATAGGGCACATTGTAAAATGTTCATTACTTTTGAACTGAAATCTTAATTTGCAAACACTAATAATTTGATGGAGCAATTTTGAATATCAATTTTATTTTTGGAATGATTGAATTTTCAATCCTTTCATCGCAATATTCAAATTTAGATTTAAGCTTAAGATGTTTCATGGTCCTAATTTTTGGAAACCCCATAGGCACGCGTTGTAATCCCTTGTTAGCTGACCTGGTGTTATATTCTTGCAAGAGATATTTCATTCAAAAGCTTCTACACAAGAAGAAAAAAAATCTTTAGCTGTGGCCTTTAACTCGATATTTAGATAAATCAACGACTTTCATCTAATAATCATTTTCAGTCATTTATATGTGGATTCAATATAGCCCAATGTACTCGAAATAAAAGACACCACAGAGTCCTCCATATCTGCTTCGCACTTAGACATTTTATTGGACATAGACATTAGCGGCAAACTAACAACTTAACTTTATGACATACGACCTCTTCCCATATTTATTTAAGAGCATTCCATTATCATATGTATTATGGTGTTTATAACTCTCAACTGATTTGATATAAAGGAGCTTGTTCTGCATATGATCAGTTTTAAATCAAAGAAAATCACTTTGGATCAAATGCTGTCTGAATGTTTCCATACCAATTGTTAGGCCGTTCTTTATACACTGATTATGACTACGGATTGCTCCATTTATCTGATCAAGACAAAGGGCTCACGGCAGGTGTGATCGGTCAACAGGGGATGCTTACTTCTCCTAGGCACCTGATCCCACCTCTGGTATACACAGGGGTCCGTGTTTGCCCAACTCTTAATTTATATTCCATACCGAATTTATGAGACTGACCCCTATTTCATTTTGCACATTTCCTTTTATATGGTCAATATAATGTGGTGCTGTATTGAATTATTTATTAATGCAAACTATTTCATTTAATAAAAATTTCCATTTGGAGTTCTCATTCCTAATTATTCTCCTTATCTGTGATGATTTTACTCCCTGAATGTAAAAATCCTGATCTACAATTCTGTGTGCACCACACACAAAATCTTGTGTTTTCAAATTTGTCAATAGTTGATTGCTATCAAAAGGAAATGAATGGTCAAGTTCTTCCAATTTGGTATAGTAGTCCTGCGCAATAAGGAATCAAAATAATTAAGCTGCGATATCAGAACTTCTTATTTGTACCACATTTCTTATTTTTCCCTTTGTTCAATGATTCCCTATAATTTACTAATTGTTTTTTTTGGTCATGCTTTGATTTATGACTTTGAAATCAAAATCCCTGCGAATTTTTATTGGATTGAATTATGTAATCCATTAGAATTCCAATTCCAGACAAGATCCATCTTTTGGATATTTTTTTTCTACCTATAGCTTTTTACATATTCTTAAAGAACTAACATAATACAGGAGTTAGTGAATATACTTTGGAATTTTTTTGGCCATAGTAAAATTGATGGTGTTGCTGATCTGATCAAGAATGTTGACATAATACAATAAAAATGGAAATGCTAATGGTTTTGCACATTGAAAAGTCATAAAAAATTCATAAATCAACTGAACATGTTATTTAACGGAAATCATTAACAGTTCTACCGTACGATGCTCCAACAGATGGTAAAGAACAGGTCTTTATCAACGGCTCCCTCATGTGTTATCTTAGAGTCAGGCAAAATTCAATTTCCTCAGATGTATCATTAACATTCCATTATTTTAACTACAGGTTATCAACAGGGGGTATTTGAAATTTTGTATGGCTTACAGCGCAAAAATGATAACCAATAAAGCGAGACACATGTTTCTAAAGTTTAAAAGAATATTTACAGTGGAAAGGAGAGACCTGCTTTATAAACAATAATATATTGTTAATCCGAAGCTTTAAAACAGATAATTGCCTCCAAATCACTCATTGATTATGAAACAGATGTAAAATTATATAAAAGACCACGTGTTGAAACAATGACTGGGTATTTCAAAATACCTGCAACAGCTGAGACTTGAGTGAAAATTCAACATTTTACAAAATCAATTTGTACAAACCTTGTACAAGCTTGTTTTCAAGAATGGTGCATTCTTTAATTTTATAGGCCTAAATTTGGCAAGAAGTGTATGACTTACTGTATTCAACATAACGCATCCTAATATACATGTAGGGAAGTCATGTTCAATTGAATGGTTTTATTTCATTTAATTAAGGAGTTACTTAATGATGCTTAAAGAAAGTGTTTCAGGCATATGTATTGAAAATAGCTGTTGTTTCTATAATTATGTAAAGTACAAAATACTGATTAACCATAATAGAAAGAGACGAAGTTGTTGATTATTAATCTAATTAGATTATTAACTGCATTTGGCTTGTTACAATTTACGATATCAAATTTGCAAAAATGGATATAATATAAAAAAAAATATATAGTGATTAAGAAAACTATTACATCGTAACTTCCATTGCACATATACATTGTTGTAGTTTGTTTTATACTGTGTTAGTTATTGTTACAGAGCGCAATTTCCGATGCAAAGCTTTCTGTTACTCTCTAAACGCGATATGAGCACTTTTCGATGGTTAAAGTAAATCGTTTTGTAGAATGAACAAAATATCGCATTTGTGTTGAAAATATGTGTGCTGTTTGGGTCTAAGTTAGAAATCTTGAGAAAAGATAACGAGCCTTGCCGTCTATTACTTTTTTAAAAACACGAAGAGGATTTTTATTTTTACCCTCGCCCAATTACCATTTAATATTTTAAGAATGTAACAATATATTTCATATACATTCATATTCTATATCTTTAATGTAGGAAAAGATTAATTATTTCTCTCCCCTTCAATCAAAGTCTTTGTAAGAATTTTTATTACTCATAAAGTACGGAGATCGTCTGGTGAACAACAGACATGCAGAATTCAATCAATAGTTAAGGCTCTAGCAATACTTTTTACAGATAAAAATCGAATAATCTCTCCAGATATATGACGGGAGATCGGAAAAATATCACTATGATTTATATGCCTTGCTGCTTTGCTAATAGCAATGAATATGACCCCTATGATTTGAAGTGACCTCTGCTGGGTTTATTGGTAGCAAGAAAAATAAAGAGTAAATTGGCTTCACCGTTTGGAATGGTGATATAATAACCCCGACGCAGAAAATTGGGTCTATTTCAGCTGAACAAAACATCAAAATTGCACATCAGAAGGCCATGCGTTACATGACAAAATTGTGTACGCCATACAAAGATCGTTGTAATTCTATGTCCATGGCAGTACATGTTTGTAACATTTATTCCAGAGAGAAAATCACAAAGAACACATATAGATATCGTTCAGCCTCCAGAAAACGATTCCGACTGAACCAAAATTAATAAGGTATTAAACAGATCAATTAGCAATTTAGTATTTAACTTGAAACTACAATCATAGATCATCTTTGAGCATTCATCTTTTGAGATTGAAAACTAAAGACAATTAGAGTGCAAGTAAAACATTTTATTAAGGCACATAAATGTATCAATAGTCCAAATCTTATTTAGATTCGTATACGAAAACGTACATATGTACATAACCAATGATGCCCAACCAGTTCGTGAGAAAACAATTCAGATAAAATACACTTCAATATAAAATTATGGAATACTTGTTTTTGCTCAAATTCAACCCACGTTCAATCAAAATTATTAGGAAAGTGTTTGTACAAGTAATGAACTATTTATTTATGGAATATTGTATTTAAACAGAAAAAGCAATATAAGAGCTTTCAGTGGGAGACGGGGACTAATTAATCTCTTTAACATATTTGTAATGTTTTCCTAGCATGGCATAATCAACAATAGCGAAATCAATTCAATACATAAAGAATGGTGTCAAAAAAACCTCAATTTAAAACATACGAGGTAGCAAATAATGCGAGGATTGAAACATTGATCGCCTAATTCTGAAACAAACTAAGGTCATAGACAATAATGTAATTATATGGGCAAATTAAAACATCTCTTGAAAGCCTAATGCTTAAACTAATTGAAATATCGATGTATAATATCACTCAAAGTTTAAATAATGCGTCACATACTCAGAATCTATTTACAATGGCTAAAGCAGACTTACTGAAGGACAAAGAACAGCCTTGTAAATTTGAGACGTTCAATGTTGAATGACACGTCTTCTACGTGAATTCAGCCTAATAAAGTCTAAATACTGATTAAGAACACCTTAAGAACCAAAACTAATAACATTATTCAAATCCTCCATCGTGTTTAAACAAGCTTTTATGAAGACTACTCCTACTTGTTATTTAAATCCGTTACCAGATTTATGATTCAACAGATTGACAAATTAATAGTTTTGGCATTTCATCACATGAAGTATGGTGTAATGATGTCACCATCTGGAATGGTGAATCATGGGATTGTAAAATCACTGTATCATATTCTTTCTGAATGAATATAGAGTCATTATTTCCATAAAAAGAACATCTGAACACAATAAATGACTGGAATTATTCATGCTCATTTTACAAAATAAGGTTCAAATGTATAATTTTCAGAATAAGTGCATAAACTGTGCAAATATCACCTAATTAACCTACGGATAGGATTTCATGAAGCGTGGGGTATATCGCTGTGTTAGTAAAAGATATCACAGGTACGAGTTAAATTTGTGTAAAAATGGACAATTTAGGAGATAATTGTCCCACCCATTTTTACACCCAACTTCCCATGGCTTCTTGTGAAATCCACATGTCATTTATTAGATGGTTATCGAACTTTAATATAAAGGCAAAGATAACGATCAGTGATCAACCTCATTAATCCCAAATAGAATACAAAACAAGAGTTGGGCAAACATGGACCCCTGGACACACCAGAGGTGGGATCAGCCACAAGGCCATAAACTGAGAACAGACTTAAGTCGAAATTTTAATTACTTTTATCTTAAGATTTATAGCACATATGTTTAAAAGCACAGCAGGATTTAAAAAGAAATCAAACACGAACATATACTGAAAATTTCATTTGTCTATGAAAATAATTCTCAAGTTGGATGGATTTGAAATTTAGACAAGTCTATTATCAGTTTATGGTCAGGAGGCATGGTGCCTATTACAGATACGATATTTAATAACTTTATAAAATCCAGTAGGAAAAAATGTTTTGTATAGAGCATTTAGATAGTGTGGATAACATACAATGACAAATCGCAAACCCTGCTTTAAGAAATGGAAACTGCAGAGGAGGGCAAACACGGGTGAAAGTTTGGTTGAATTGAAACCCTGAAATACTCATGTTCTTCTGTAGGAAATTTGAAATTCTTAAGTTTCTCCCCTCTAAGATTTATAAAGCCAATAAGAAAGTGATATTTTTTACTTCATAGGCATTATAGGAATATAAAATGGCGAAGTAACAATGTATTAAACGTAATCATAGTCCCCAAAAACACATACAAAATCGAGTGTAGGGCAACACGGACTTCCGACAAAAGCGAAGGCAGGATCAGGTGCCACGGAGGACTAAGCATCCTCTGCTGATCGGTCACACCCGCCGTGAGCCCGTAGTCGAAACAAAGTTAACGGGATTACCCGTCGTCAAATCTAGTACGAAAATGACAGTCTAACAAAGGGTATTAAACAAATCAGTCAACATATGACTTAGTGATAATTTGTAATCGCAAACAAGGTCATTATAGCGACCGTAGAATTTGTGAAATGATTTAAACGAGATTCGTTATAACCCTGCAACATCAACTTTTTGGTTAGTAGTTGGCCTCGCTTTAAAAAGTCATCATACGCATGGCATGCCCTTGAGATCCGTCAAGACTTCCTAAAGTATTCTTAAAACTTATAGGAGAAAAAAATCACTTGGATTAAAATTTTCTCCAGGAGAGAAAAAAAAATACTGATCGAAATGTTATATTCGCATGCCCAATAGGAAATTATTTTTCTCATGTAATACAGTTTTAATGGTGAGTATTACTTATATCTGGTGATATTCACCCATGACATATTTCTCAATAAGCCACAGGATATTAGGATGGGAAAAATGCTTGTCGGTTTTGAAGCATGTAATGTAATATCTGACAATGTTTTAAAGTTCAAAAAAGCCAGTTCCTGAACAAAGTGCATTAGAAAACATGCACTGTACATGTACAAACATCAATGAAGATATTTCATAACTAGGTAGACATTGAATTATTCAAGACGCTCTAAAGATAGGTTACATTTGTAATGAAGAGGAAACTAAAATCAGTAACATTTGTGAAAGAAAGACTCCTGTCATACATTGTATAACAAAGACAGTCATAACTCTATAATGTGAGGTATACATTATAGGATTAAACATTCTTTTTGGAGAATTTATCGATGTGTAAAACTCTGGACATATTTACTCACAAACTGAATAAAAGTGCAAAAGCACTTTTTTATCGTTTAAGTTTGTGAGAAAAAAAAAAAAAAAAAAAACAAAAAATAGTCCAAGATATTACAACATCGAATAATTTACTTCAAAAGAAGATGTTTAATTCTTATAAATTCCAATTTGGGTTCACTGTATGAACAAATTCTAAAAAATTGAAAATAAGTTTTCCGTGCGTTACGGTTGTTTTTTTCATTTAGCGAGTATTGTTACGTCACGTTTTCGGATTTATTGATGTGTAAATTCTCGTTTCGATTTCATTTTATCCAATCAAAACATTCGTAATAAAGGACATTGGAATTATTTTCGAGATATACAAAGTATTAAAAGACCCTGTGTATACAGTATCTGTAGGGGTTACACGACACCTCACATCATGATGAAAATGAAAGTAAATGAAATAAACACAAATATACAAGGTGATCATTTCCTGAGATGCCCGGACAAAATGCTTAATTAACTATCGCATCAAGACGAGAAACCATTTTGCATATACATGTACATTGTTACTTTCAACACATAAATTTTGCTTCCGTCTCATTCAACACAACATTCTACACCTCTCAGCTAACCTAACATTTAACAACCATTTTGAATTTAGTGAATATGACATTTGGGAATATCCTGATAAAACAATGAGAACAAATGTACTGTTGATCACAATAGAGAGCTTGTGAGTGGAAGACGTTGCAATATTTGGTGGTTTCCGGTGTTACAAATGTTCGCCTTGCCATCTGCTGTGGATCGAATTTTCTCCGATACTCAACGTTCTTGTTAAAACAGTGATAAGTTCTTCATCTTTGTCTTTCGTTAGATCTAAAGAGGTATTTCTGTCTACATGATTGTGCACACTGTTTTCTTCGGGCTTGTTATTCTGCTGAAAGACAAAAACGTAATATGCAATACGATTTTCAATGCTATGTAGTATGATTTTAAATGACAAGTGCATTATTCTTTCCCTTAACAAAGTAAATTTAAAAGAAATCTCTGTTCATATGAAATTATTAATACATTTAAATGGATAATTGGATTATAAATTAATTAGAATAAAGCAAATTGCTTATAATGTATAAAGTATGAAAAAAGCATGTTTGTATGACAACTAAGCTGCAAGTACAAGAAAAAGGTTTAATAAAGCTCCAAGAAGACATTAAGTAATTAGCATTTATACTGGTGTAGGTACATGTAACTTAATCTTTTCGATTCAGCTCTACATCAAACCAACATATGCAAGACGTAAACACAGTAAGATATGTTTACAAGTTCTCTTGATATACATATTTTCCGTATTTTGTACATACAAATGCATATTTTTATTGCGTCATTTACATAATAAATGAGTTTCAATTCAGTTGGTGTTGGGTTATGCTTGCCTTAAGGAAACAACAAAGCAAAGCCTCCTAAGCAATGTTTCTGACGTTGACAAGAGCATAAAGTCACTGATCTCTCGGATGTCCCGCGTCACGGTAGACGTGAACACATAAAGAACCCTCACTGTTGCGGTTTTGTCATGCATAGTTACAATTTTGTGGCAAATCACATACAGTTGGCGACATCTCTAATACAAAAAAAGTAGCGAATGAAACGTCAGACAATATGCAGAAAAACTATGTATCTTTTCAATTATTAAAATTAAATTGTACCTCCTGTCTCTCTTCACGAGGTTGTTTTTTGGAACGCTTATGATGCAACCATTCAATGATGAATACAACCAACGCTAGTACACATCCTCCTGTCAGAACATAGAACATCCCGGAGGCTACGCCCATCTTAATCTCTTGACTCTTGGCACTGGACACATCTGGACACGTAGGAATACCAAAAAATCTAAAGGAAAATATGTTCAGATTAATTTAAGTGTCCAAAATAATATATGCAATAGATGATATGTTTGTTTTACATCCTATGGAGAATATGTTCACTCATACTGAAACGTCACAAATTGTAGATGAAGGTTCACGAATTTAGACATATGTTTAGCGATTACAGTCGTAGCAACGCACCAAAGCCTGCTACGACACAAGGCCTCCTTTTTTAAGGCCATATTCGAAAGACACGTGATTCTTGAGTGTTTGGTGGAGGAATAATCACTACTTATGCTTACGTCAGACATGACACCATTTTCAGAAGTCAAGGATTATTGATTCGTTACCTTGCACTAACCCTTGACATCAGTCACCATTTAAAACATGGGATATTAGAGACGGGGGGTGACGCAACACGCTAAAATTAAATCAGTCAAGTTTAAGATGCAAGTTTGGTAAGAGCGTATACGGAAAGTACACAATAGTCTTACATGGGGTCCTTTTCACAACATCATGGACATTGAGGGCAATCTTTATTTGCAATGTAATTAATATTTCACATTTTCGTCTTTTAATTGAGCTTTTTTCTTTAGTTCATAATCATTTTTTAAAAATTGTGTTGATATACATAATCGACAGATATACTAGGACAATCCATCAATTTCATGCAGCTCGCACTCTAAAACTTTGTATAATTGTGTTTTCAAAGAAAATGAATTTCCGCAATTCAATCTACGGTATCAGTCTAGTGCAGGTAACTGACCACAAATTCTACACCATGCTGTCAGCCCCGCGCCATGCGTTTAGTTTCATTTCCGGCCGATTATAAAAGCCGTTTTCTGATTGGGTCCTCGGTACAGGCAACTAAACCAATATACGTATGTTCCATCACGAACCCATGCTTTGAATGGTGACTGATCTCACGGGTTAGTGCGAGGTAACGAATTAATAAATGTAACCCTCAATTTGTGAAGATGGGATGACACAAGCAGGATTCAAACTCACGAACGAACGCTCTGCCACTGAGTTAGCGTGACCGAAAAGTAAATAAATAAATCACATATATATTTTTTTCAGGATCGCCAAAAGCAATAATAATTTGTGTAACCACATAGATACATATTTTTCTTGATTAGCTTGAAGATCAGATCTGGTGTTTGGTGGAATTAGTGTGATATTGTCCGTTACGTACATAGACGGCTGTTAATATTCTGAAGCCAAGTCAGGTTATTCTACCTCGTTAATAAAACGAATTTAAAACAAATAAACGACAGCAAAAAGAAGACGAGTCTGGGAATGCGAAACGTCACCTCATGGGATTTCTCAGAGAAAAGTGTCAAAATTACATTACCGATACTGTCACTCACTGGATATTGAGTTCAGCTTTAAAAGCCACACGGTCATCGACTTGTGGTGATCAGAAAAAAATGCATTACAATAGGCTCAACACTCGGAAATGGAATTCGAATGTAATATAGCAAACTAAGCAAAGCAGTGCCAGAATGAAATAATTGTTATTACGTAGAGTACCCTATTAGGGGAGTGCGACACCCCTCTATATAGATACATGTACATATCTTATGATTGTCATGAAATGCATTGCTCTGAATTGATACTGAAACATCGCCCATATTAAAATTGAAAACGATGAAATGTTCTTGTTTGATGCATACCTATAATCTCTATAATTACCAGTATTTGAAGTCAAACATATGTAACAATGAAAGAAACTATAAATTATTATCAACTAGCTGATTAAAAACTCCACACTAGCTGTAAGAAATGCTCTCTTTCTCTTTTCTGGGCTACTGAACATTATCTCAGTACTTGATAATTATTTATAGCATATATAGCACTCTTGGATTTTCTGATGTATCGTCACTTTCGATTCGAAAGAGATAAGTTTATGATCCATTTAGAGCTTGTATAAGAATTGATTGTAATCAAAGCAACACTCACTTTCCCTCCAGCTTGTATAACACTCCATTATCGTTCAATTTCAAAATTCCAAGTGAAAGTTTCTCTGTGTATGGGGAGTGTTTTCTTGCTGCCATTCCATACCCTTTCAGGTCAAAGGGACTCCCTATTTCCATTAAACTACAATCACTAGAAATTGCATGACGAATGATCGGAGAGTCCCACAAAAAAGCGTATTTTTCTTGACTACATTTTAGGAATCCATCCTCCACTCTTCTCACAATTGCTCCTTCTGTTATTTTCATATGAGCATACATAGCCTGATAGTGGCTAATGTTAGTTTGGCTAAAAAAGTTCTCTATTTGGCTACCTTCGACAGTACCATAATTGTAATCATTCTGTTTGGGAAGATCGGCAGCCGATGTAATAGGCATGTGGGCATTAGAAATGGTCAGAAAAGCCGCTAAGTTGGCCGTATATACAGAAATCACAATTAATGAAAAGAACCACCACGCACTACTGACAATTCTGCTAGATATTCCAGTCGGGGACTCTGTTAAATTTCCTCGTAGTAAAGTTCCCCATATATACCAGAAACTCTCACGAAAATTGTTTATACACCGTTCATCTTTATCAGAGTTCACACGACTTACACCGAAAAGCATCAAAGCAGTGAATAAGTATGCCACAAAAATGGTAATCCAAACTACATGGGATAAAGGCATTAAAAACTGAAATGGAGATACACTTCTTTCAGGTTTTTTCACAACCAAGCTGGTTCCTTTCGTCATAAATGGCTTTGTAAAGTCCACAACCCTGGAACGGGATGGGGTTATCTGAAATGGTGCTAAAGCAATATCTGCTTTCTGAAATAACAAAAAAGAAGACCAAAGTAGTTAAAAGGTACCACCGACTCTGGCAATGTATTATTTTGAAGTTTACTTTCAATATCAATTCAAGAAGGGTCAATGGAAAATTTACGTTATCCAAAAGCTGCCGAACCATTCCAGTCCATCCACGTTTCTTTCCTTTGTAGCTTCCATATTTGCCGTCGGGTACAAGACTTATATTGAAAGAGAAACCTAACTCTTCCGCCAACTTTTCAAATATACTTATTAGAAAACCCTCCAGTTGATCACCTATGTCTGTTGTTTTGTTGATGATTCCGGAGTCATTCTTCCACTGAACAAATGGCTCTTCCTGTCAATTTGAAATATTAAGATTTCTTAATGATATCCAATATGATTTTTTCAGGTGAACGTATGCATTGTTATAACATGTTAAGGCAAATATAACGAACAGTGATCAGTCTCATAAGTCCCAAATAGAATACAAAAAATAAGAGTTTGGCAAACGCAGACCCTGGACACACCAGAGGTGGGATCAGGTGCCCAGGAGGAGTAAGTATCCCCTGTAGACTGGTCACATACGCCGTGTGCCCTTTGCCTTGACCAGGTAAACAGAGCAATCTGTAGTCAAATCAGTGTATGAAAAACGGAGGGTCATACTGGCAAACTAAATCGTTATGACGACCACCGTCATCTTCCCATATTCTTCTTCTTCTTCGTCAACTTCCAATATTTATGTAGCAACATTCCATCATCACCTGTACTTGGTGTTTATGTTGCTCAACTGATTAGATATTCAAGAGCTTGTTCGCATAAATGATAAGTTTTTAAATTGTGGTAGGCTATTGACAAACAAGTTGATGTTTCAGGGGTTTGAACAGTTACGTATAAAATGGCGAAGTAACAAAGTATTAAACGTAATCATAGTCCCAAAAACACATACAAAATCGATTGTAGGGCAACACGGACCTTCGACAAAAGCGAAGGCAGGATCAGGTGCCATGGAGGAGTAAGCATCATCTGCTGACCGGTCACACCCGCCGTGGGCATTTCGCAAACGTTATGGTTGTTATAAAAATCTAGTTTGCCAGTACAACCTGCGATTGGGTCAAATGTTGTCCAACATGTGTCATACCAATTGTTAGGCCGTTCTTTACACACGGATTTTGACTACGGATCACTCCTTTTACTTGATAAAATAAAGGGCTCATAGCGGTTATGACCGGTCAACAAGGGAAGGTTGCTTCTCCTGGTCACCTGGTCCCGCCTTTAGTATGTCCAGGGGTCCGTGTTTGCTCAGCTCGTAAATTGCATTCCGTTTGGGAGTTACGGGATTGATTGCTGTTCGTTTTGATAGAAAGCCGTGTGTTGTACATTTGTCGTTATGTCAAACTTAATTTAGAATATATTTCTAAACTACGGCTAGGATTTGTAAAGTATATCATATATTTTAAAACTTTATGTTAAAGGCACAATCTGTGAATTAAGAAACTATGGCACAATTCCACTTGTTAATTGTGCTTCGAACATTGATCAGCATTATTCATCAAAAACATCTTGTTCTGAAACAGAAGTTTTCAATCAAAGAACCGACTTTATCATAATGCAAATCTTTGTTTCACACATTTATAACAAAGTTTATCGCAATACAAATCTGTTTCACACATTTGTTTGCCGTAAGAAATTTCAGCGCAAATAAGTTCAAATTGACAGTCATCATTTCATCACACAAACCAATTTCGTAGTGACTCTTATTCTCCCATCTGAAAACACATCTTGTTCATCCCTCTTCATCATCGACGTATAAGATTGTGATGGTTGGATCCGCTCCCGAACCCGATTTTTGCCACTCCTCCATGTTCCGTACTGAAATAAATGGGTCTGTCAAATCGACAGAAAAGTTCATTGTCAGTTGTGCATCCAATAAAAAGAAGCAGGTGTGCGAACACCAAGTTTGTCATGCATCTTGTTAGGAATATTTGAATTAGACTAAATCTGACACAACAAGGAAAGGAAGGACAATGCAATTCCATTGGTTTATATGATTAATCGTGACAACATCACAATGCACATCACACCACAAGCTTTGATAAATATACATATCGTGCGTCATCCCAAGAGAAAATATGCAAACATTCTTACTTTCTTTAGTTTTTCAATGTATTTTGCCCGATATAACGAATTCATGAGAGAATAAATATGTATGACCATCAGAATTAAAGGGGCATGGGCGTGATTTGAACAAACGAATTTCAAAATTTATTTTTCCATTTTTGAATTTTACAATGCTTTATCAAGGTATTTCTAATGGTCAGCAAACATTTTAATGTCAGTTGTTGAGTTCCAAGAAAGATACAGGACGCATAATCCTTTGTTATGTAAACAAAGCTCATGCCATGTTTTGCTTACACATAGATTGCATAAATTGTCATGTCTAAAACAAAATAATATGTGAAAGAGACCAATCTAATTGTGTTCATAATTAATTTGTAAAGAAAAAAATCCGCATTAAGCGAAACTTTCACTAGTATATTTAACCTATTCAAAGAAATACATGACACAAGTCTTATGTAACAAACAATATACCTTCTTCAAGCATTGTAAAAATGAAAATTGGAAAAAAAAATCATCTCAAACTGTGTCCATATCCTTTTAATGATCTGACTCTCTTGGATAATTTTAACACGAGTTAAAAATTGGAATTGGAATAGGGTAACAATATGTCTATGGGCCACATCACTCATCCGAAGATTGCATTTTCCCTTTTATCCTATAGTGTCTCCCACGATCAGTGGTCATAACTGTACCATTAAGGAGATTTTAATGAGGTTTACATATATATCTATATATATATATACTAATATATATCATATTATATATATATATAAATATTATAGGTTATTTATATATATATATATAAACGTTAGACTATGTCCTCAGTACCCTGCTCGTCGTAAGAGGCGACTAAAAGGGGTTCTTTGGTCGAGACAACAAAACACCGAGGCCACAGCAGGTGTGGCACCATAAAGACTCCTCCCTGCCAAAAGGCCGTAAAAGTCGAGCATAGACCTAGGTTTTGCATCCCTTCATTGGTTATGGTGACGTCTACATATTAGTGAATTATTTTCGAGAGGGACGTTACACAATATACAACCAACCCAACTATTGTGGTCCCATTATGGCCAAAGAAATGTTGTAGCGTGAACAAACGTGAATATATATGCTTGAATATTAATGTAACAAATTGCATCCTTGTAGCAGTTATTTTGTAGATGATTTTTAAACCCATATACTTCAACCACGACATGAATAATCTGTACGTCTCTGCTGCATGTGTATGTTTTCTTACTGATTTGGGAGACTGTAGATTTTTGGTTATTGAAAAGGTTTTCAATTTTTCCAATATACATGTACCGATGTAAATACATGTACATGATGTGTTTGAAGTCACCTCTTTAATCCACATAGGAATGAAGCATGTTATTTTGAGACTTTGTTCATCAGCAATGGTGACGTCTCCATATGAGTGAAATATTCTCGAGTGGGACGTTAAACAACATACAATCATTCAATCAATCAATCAATTGAGACTTTGTAGACTTGTGGTTCTTTAGAAGAATCTATAAACATTCTATTTTCCTGTGACCCGTCATTTGAATAAACAGGGATATAGGCAGACTTCATCCAGGAGCATATACAATTAACAACATCGAATCACAACAAATCATGATCCAAAATTCATCCAATACATAAAACAAAATTGTCATAGCCAACATAGATCAGCAACATATTCTTAATTCAGATTCATGCATCAGATTTTAAATAGCTTTAACCTTCAAAGTATTTATTCTTTTACTTGTCTGCAATCGCTAACCCTTGAACTTTTAAGTGATATATAATCTTCAAGAAGTTGAAGGCGATCACTCATCTCAGAAAAATAGAAAACAGAAAAAAAACCTCTGAACTGGACAATTCGGTAGAATTCCGATTTATCAAGGTTAGTAAATGTTTCAGACGCAGTTGAAATGGTTGTGCTTACTTACCGTTCCGTTTCTACTGGTAGCTAGAGATTTAAGTTGCAGATATGTCTCATTTCTGACCCCCTTTTTGGAAAAAGACAGTTTACCAGTGCATCCATCAACACGGATCTGAAAAACCAAAGCAGCCTGGCATTACCTCTAATTTATTTAACACGTTAGTGTACATTTATAGTGTACTGATGAAAAAAAAAAGACACAATGTTAACTTCGCCTTTTTGTATATAACATGCACTAATCTTTTAGAAACACAAAGATGTCTGCAACAATAGATATGAAATTTGGCAAGTTGGTGTTTAAGACACATACAATTCGTTTAAAATAATATTGTCAGTTTATAAATTTTAGAAAATGCAAATTGTACACATTATTGTAAAGACAAGAATACACAGGTTAAGAATATACTGAAAAGATTACATAGTATTGTAAACGTAATTGATAACGGTAAAAAGACCACGTGATTGAACCAGTGAGAGCTACATGTATGGAGAATGTGGTGACATATGCATGCTTTTGATCAATGATTTCGTGCATGTGACGGTAAATGTTTAACATTTTCAAGGGAACTTGTGGAAGGAGTAGAGACAGATGACAAATAAAGACACGAGTGTGATTTTTATACAATAAACATATTTTGCTTACATTTCTCATCTTAAAATCATTCTGGAAAAGACAATAATGAAAAAAAAAATATCAAAAAATTGTCAAAGGTAGGATGGAACGACTGAATTTGTATTTCTTTTCTTTCACTATTTTTGATAGCATTCTGGGCGCGAAAAAGAAAAAACAACTAAAACAACCCAAACAAATCACGAAATGGATGTTATCTCTTACACTTCGTAGAGCCTTCCTCATCTGAAGTCTGCTTTTGCTGACATGTTGTTCTAGAATGTTCATGTAAACCTTGAAGGCGTCGTGAAGGACGGCATTAGACAGAGATACATCCACCGTCTCCAAGGCACAGTCATCCGGGCTACTGTTGATCATAAGGAGGAGTGACGTCAAGTTAGCGCGGGAATCTAAATAATCGTCTAAGGCAGCTACATCTGTCCCCTTTTAAAAACAAATATCACTGATAATTTATATTGCTTAAACTCGTTCAAGTGTTGACAATAAAACAATCTTACATTTAAATCGTTTCAGTTATCATGAAAAACATCACTCCGATCGCACTACTAATTAGTATTCCGTATCTGATGTCACTAAAGAGATATTTCGTCTTCAAAAGCTTATAATTTCCTAAACATCATTAACTTACCATTCCTATTCAAGTGTTTGACTAAATGTAGAGTAGCTATCAATGCAGCGTAATGTCTCAAATACTGAGATTTATAACCGATGAGGATCAGATTAAACGCATTCTCTTTGTAATGGGAATGACTTAACACATTTATATAAATGACTGTTTTATATATTATGGACTATCTAATTGAGAATAATCAGTAAACAAAGACCGCCGGCAGTGTTGCAATACGGAGGATTAAAACCCTTTGAATGAATAAAAATGTTCCCTGGTTCAAATTGCGCTTCTCAAAGTTCCAGAGGATTGTAATTACAAGCACGTGTCAATGGGGTCAATTTGTTGAACTTTCTTGAAAACCGTTCATCTGCGATGGCCTACGTACATCAATGTAGAAGAGACCAAAGTGGCAAGTTTGGGTGTGTTTTGTAATCCATTCACTTACTTGCCTCTGAAATACCTGCAGAGGGATATGTACGCAATTCTTTTGTCCCTACGTTTGTATTTTCGTGCATCTGTTTTATTGCAAAAAAGCAAGATTTCTAAAGCTATTAATTCATCCAAAATATGCCATGTTGCAAAGAGATGGTTCGCTTTGCGGAATCCTTGTTCATTTAAAGATCCATGATGATATAACGACTTCTGAACAATTAAACGAAGAAATTGAACATGGAGTTCGATAAATTTTTATCGTTTTCAAGTATCCTAGTCATGAATTCGTCTACCTTAACATGAATAAGTACATACGATTTCAAAGTATTTATTGAGATCATAAACCTTATTGACTTTGATGCCCTGTAGAAACTGATAATAAAACGTGAATGCAGAGCACTTCTCCCAGAAATCCAGATGAAGATATATGTAAAACAAAAATATTACTTCCTTCTCCGACATAAATGTTTTAAAAAATGCACTTCACATTATCAAATTTTGTAAGAAGCATGATTTCAAAACATATCTTTTAATTTGTACGTGCATGATAATGTGTATAATATTCACATCTGTTGACAATTTGAATCTCAGTTGTGGGATCCCTTCAAATGCCTTACACTGGGACCTCGATAGCTTCGAAAATAACACACTTACCACATTTGCAACTAGCCAAGCATATGGACGGGAAAGTAGGCTCAGATATAAAGCCTGAAACAGACGTAATAATAGTTATAAATTATACTCACTACATTGTACTTCCTTTAGAGGTCATTGTTAATTTTAACGATTATCGTAGTTTATTTCAGCGCTTCTTTCAATAGCATTGCTCCTCTTATATGTACTTCATGCATAATGTATCTAATACATAGACAAATCTAATACAAGGCACACTACAAATGGAATCTTGAAATTCAAATTACTTCCTTCTAGAATGAATTATATTACAAAATGACCGATTTTTTAAAATTTCTGCTATGTTGGATTTACATTCAAGATAGTTATTTCTAAAGATACGTTTTTATGTATGCTGTACCTGCGTTAAAACGATTTTTGTATTAGTTGATGAACATATAACTATTATTCGTTCAATGAATCTGCTACGGATGTCCTTAAGAATCCCTCTGACGTGCGTTTCTGACGTATTGTGGCGTATGTTGTATGCCTTAAGGTCAGTCGGGTGCCTGTCAACCAGTAAAGACATAACTGGAGGACCTATGGAAAAATGAATATGGGTAATGACTTATATGTAGCAAAAAAGTGTAGAATAGTTATCAATAATCAAAAATATCCCTTGAACATCCCAACAGAGATTATGTACCATAATGACAAGCATGCTTTAATACTGTCTGAGTAACTTATCATTCCGTGCCATCAAGTAAACAAGACAGGGTTAAAAAGAGAGTTACCCTCCGTGCTTCGTATCCCACCCCTTGATCCAACCATATCTCCAAAATTAGAACGGGAGTTACGAGATTGATCACTATTCGTTATATTCGCCATTACATTGTGAAACACCACTCTGATTCTACTCACAAGTACTCTGAAGTCAATATCAAACGCTGGAATTCCTAATTGACAATATCTACAATGATCTTTAGTGATCGTTTTCCAACCGTCTGCTGGAATTTCCATGGGCACAAATTGTGATTTTCTTTATTAACTGAATTGTTTTTATATTCTTATGAGGCAGAATTTACCGAAAGGTTCTACACGATTAGAGAAAATCACTTGCATTGGCCTTCCACTCGACATTTAAATAGGTTGACGACGTTTTTTTTAAAATTTCATCCTGCCCAGAAATAATCAAAATTTAACTCATATAAAAGATAAAATGGTCATTTATTAAATAAATAAATGACAATAAGTACAGAAAATCACTTGCATTGACCTTCCACTCGACATTTAAATATGTTGACGACGTTTTATCTATTAGCAATACTAATTTGCATTCATATGTTGATTCGTTATATCCTAGTGAACTCAAAATAAAAGACACCAGAGAGTCTTCCTCATCCGCTTCACACATTGATATCGTATTGAACATAGACGTAATCAGCTAACGAACAAGCAAGCTTTATGACAAACGAGATGACGAACAAGTCAGTTTTATGACAAACGAGATGACTTCAGTTTCTCCATCGTCAATTCTCCCTATTCGTGTAGTAATATTCCATCATTACCTGCATCTGGTGTTTGTCTCTCGACCGATTCGATACACAAGTATGTTCTCAATATTTTTAAACCAAGGTAGGCTACTTTTAAATATAAATAAGCGAAGTTAACAATGAATTTAAAGTAATCATAATCCCCCCCCCCCAAACGTATATACAATGTCGAGTGTAGGGCAACACGGACTTCCGACAAAAGCGAAGGCAGGATCAAGTGCCATGGAGGAGTAAGCATCCTCTGCCGACCAGTCACACCCGCCGTGAGCCCTTGGTCGAAACAAAGTAAACTGGATTACCCGTCGTCAAATCTAGTAGGAAAATGACAGTCTAACAAAGGGTATGAAACAAATCAGTCAGCATATGATTTGGTGATAATTTGTAAATGCAAAAAAGGTCATTATATCGACCGTAGAATTTGTGAAATGATGACTATAAACGAGATTCTTTATAACCCTGCAACATCAACTTTTTTGTTAGTAGTTGGCCTCGCTTTAAAAAAGTATTCATACGCATGGCATGCTCTTGCGTATCGAATCAACTGGGAGACATACACACCATAAGCAGTTGATAGTGGTACATTACTACATAGAAAAGGAGATAAGTTGATGTTACAAGGATTCCACTATCTCGTTTACAGTCAGCATTTCAAATGTAATGGTATTTATAACCAACTAAAATGCCATTAGGTCAAATGCTGTCTACCGTATTTCATACCAATTGTTTGTTCGTTCATTACTAACTAATTGTGACTACTGGTTACTTCGTTTACCTGATGAAGATAATAGACTAACGGTAGATGTGACCGGTCGACAGGGGGTACTTACTCCTCCTAGTCTCCAGATTCCATCTCTGGTGTGTCCAGGGGTCTGTTAGCCTAACTCTTAATTATAGAAATTATGGAATTGATCGCTGTTTTTCACATACGTATGAAAACTTGTGTTCCAGTGATACTTCTACTATAAATATATTTGCGGTCAATTTGTTGGTATATAGCAAGTACTGAAGTGACTTCAAAGCTGAAAATAATATTTAAATCTAAAACTGATGATTATAGTAAAGCTACGCCACTACGAAAATAGCACATGACCTAGCTAGGACTAGTTCATTACTGCTACATGTATATGTGTTAGTATCTACGACGCGCTACTTTCTAATATTGCGTCACTGCAGAGCTTAACATAAATGCTACTGTCTCAAATACAATTTTTTCTGTCATAAGAAAACATTAAAATATATATTTTAGAAAGTAAATGGTATTAAATAACAGAAATCGAAAAATAGGGGATATAATGAATAATTCTCATGCCAAAAATGACACTAATGGGATTGATGATAGAATAGGTAAGGGGGGGGGGGTGAGGGATAGAGTAAAATGTATACACAATACGCTGAAATCAATTTCACCTGTCAATCAGACTGGATATAAGTTGTTAATATGAGAATGAAAATGAATAAGATGTGAGCATGTTTAGACATAATAACATATCCACCATTGTAAAACGTTCCCAAACAAAAAGGAACTATAGGTTACAATAGTTAACTATCGTATATCACAAAAAGTGTTACAATATTTTTTATTACTCTAATTGTAAAATCCTTTAATACTTGACTTTATGATTTCCTAATTGTTAAAACTGTCATGCTTTGATTTTCTGTTGTAAAAACTGTAATACCTTTATTAACTATAAATTGTAAAAACTGTAATACTTTAATTTATCATAGTATATAGTGCAATAATTTGATTAGTTATTGCAATAACTTTCATACGTTAAATTAATATTGTATAAACTGTATTGTCAAAACTGTAATGCTTTGAATTTCTATTGCAAAATATTTCAAATTACTGTAAAAAATGAATTGTTTTGATAATTTGAATAATTTGTGTTAATTCCTTTGTCTATTATTTATCTTAACTGAGTAAATACTACATCTCATCTTCGATTTATTTATAATATTAGCATGATAAAGCTATAAATTAGCAGAACAGATAATTGTCAACTGTAGTTTTAAATCATATATTTTTTCTTATGGCTAGTACAAATGCTACATCTATGAAACAGATAAGGTCGGGAGGAGCGGTAAGGCTACAGGGGGGTGTTAAATTACATGCAATGAACAAACCGCACCAATCCTCATTCACCCCTCCTATATGAATATGAAAAGTGTCATAGTTTAAAAAAAAAATGGCATGCTAATGCAAACTTCTCTAAATGTATTCAGCTTCACTCACGAAACATGTGAAGAGGCAATATATCTGCAAAATAAAAGCTATTACAGTTAAGCAGAGATCTAAAAGCAAAATGCAGATTTATTCCAAGTATATTATGGCTATAGTACAGACTACATTTGCTACTGGTAAAGCATTTTGTCTGTAGGAAACAGAGAAAGATAGAGGTGAGTTATCATGCAATGGCATGTTTAGAGGATGGTCATTTTCTTAATTATCCTTTGTACCAATTTCATTTTTTAAACTCATCGTAATTCTAAGTGTTAAATTCTTACATAGATTTTACGATTAAAACAAACCCTTAACAACTCGATATTTTTACTACCTTCTTCCCAATCGTATATGATGGCCACTCTCCTCCAGTTAAAATATGTCATGATGTCATTAATTGCCAAAGCGTAACTGTGGATTCCCGGTAGAATGTTTAACAGGAAAGGGCTTTCCTTGACGTCATGTGGAACACCGGATGTGACGATATAGGGTACTCTTTGGAAGCATGTAGCATGGGCAAATGATTCACTGTATGTTCCAATTATAGCCGAAATGTTCCGATTCTTGATAAAATCTGAAGCTGCAATATGAAAGAAACTTGTTAACAGTATGCAATATGAAGTTTATTAAGAACAATAGGTTTTTAAAGTACATATACATCGTGTATGGTAGGTACAGTAAGAACATATATGTACGAGGGGGTGCGAAATTGAAATATCTATATGAAAAAAAAAATGGCTGAAAAATCCAATTCATTATTTTCCAGATGCAAATAAGATAATCACATAACATAATTTTCTGTTACATGTTTGTACAAAATTTCGGAAAAAAATGCTTTGAATTTTTATTTAAAGTTTTTAAATGCATCTTGCTTATTTCATGATTTATCTGGTGTTAAGGCTACATGTAAATACAGGTAACATGATTTACGCTAACCTGCTAAATATTCACATTTAAAAGATTACTTACGACACGATTCCCAGAACACGTAATTAAATTGTGTAAATTTTAATGCATGCATGTTTTTGATTTTGTAATGAAATTATTCTTCCAAAGAGAGCTACGAACAATGATCAAGTTAGCGCAAAATGAAATAAAACCAACATCTTATTACTGTGCCGATTGTTCGCAGCGGCGACCAGTTGCATTCCGCTTAGGTCTATCCTAAGATAGGTCGAGTTCCCGTCTTTCGGAGATTTGGCACATGTCACATATTTTCATCAAACTTTGCGGAACGCTAAACCTTGTTACTATATTTTGCTTTACACCATGATTGCCTTGGAAAATGGTCGACAAATTCAAAACAAAGTGTTGTAAAAGTGCAATAAATCTTCAGTATGATTTTTACAGCAGCAAAAAATCTATGTCATAAATTACATTGAGAGATTATTAATCCTATGGGTGAATATAGTTTATTTTGAATATTAAAATGCATGAAATAAACAAATCTTAATAAGTTTCTATAATGTTAAACATTTGACATAAAAGTTAATGCAAAACTGTTATTTTCACCCCCATATTCAAATGACAATCAATACATGTATTCTGGCCTATTGGTACCATACAACAGCACTCCAGTAACAGATATGGATTGAAAGGCTTGGCAATATGGACCTCTGAGACTACATCTTATAAAGCCTAAAATATCAATAACCACGGATTGTTACAAGTCCAAAGGTTTTGTCACAAAATATAGCGACAGGCTTAATGCATGTGCTGCAATGGAGGCATTTTAACAGAAACTGAAATTAGTGGGGGAAAATGTTGAACTTAAAATTTTTCCATTATTTTGATATTTTACAAATAAAAAAGAAATAATCACCAAAAATCATTTCTAAGTGGAGACTACATGTATGTCAAAATCCTGGTAATCATTTTAACCGTGATCTCTACGGGATACATCTAATAAGGATAATAATCAGTTTTCTAACGAAAACCCCACATGCAATTTTTGCAACCAAATAGAAATACCAAAATAAATGATTAAAAGAAGTATCAAACTTGATGTTATACCAAAAGTGAAATAATGGGAAATGAGTTCCTGATACTGTTTCTATGGAGATAAAATTGATGTGAATTTTCCCTTTCCATTGTCTTTTTGTGCCGTGTGAGATTTATCCCTTTTCTTCATAAAAGTAGTGATATGAGATGTGTTTCATAGCCATTGTTAAACCGTTTTTCACACAACTGATTTTGGACTACGGATTTGTTCGTTTACTATCAAACTATGGGCTCACGTGTGTTAGGGTGTGCATCGTGGGTGCCTAGCGAGGATAAGCACCCCTGTTGACCGGTCACAATCCCGCCGTAGCCCATAGTCTTGATCAGCTAAACGGAAACAGTCGTAGTTCAAGATCAGTGTGTGACAATCGGCTTTAACAATGACAACACATCAGACAAATTTGACTCAAATGATAGGTCATATTGTAAACTAAATTGTTATAACTGCCTAGAATTATCGAAATGCTTTGCCTTTAAACGTGACTGTTGAAACCTCGCAACACAACTTGTCTGTAAGTGGTTGCTCTCGATTCAAAACTGAGCCATACGCAGAACCAGCTCGTTGCGTATCCGAATAAGTTAGAGAGACATACCACACATATGCAGGTGATGATGGAAATATTGCTAATATATATTGGGAAAGTTGACGATGGAAAGCTAAATCGTCCCGTTTGTCATAAAGTTGAGTAGTAGTTTGCCGTTAATGTCAATGTTCAATAAAATTATCCAAGTACGAAGCAGACATGGAAGACTCTGTGGTGTCCTTTATTTCTAGTTCGTTGGGATATATTGAATCGACATATGATGGATATCATTATTATTGATTAGATAAAACATAGTCAATATATCTGAATTTTAATTAAAGGCCACTGCTAGGATTTCTTCTTTCATGTAGTAGCTTTTGAATGAATTCTGCCTAATAAGATATAAAATAGGTCAGCTAATAAACCAGCACAATTCGTGCCCATTGGAATTCCAACGGACTGTTGAGACTGAATTGCCAAAACTACAAAAGATATTGTACTGAGGACTCTCCAGCATTGCTTTAATATCAAATCAGAGTACTTGTGTGTAGAATCGGAGTGGAGTTTAACAAAATAATTTTTTGAATGGCTGATCACTAGATAAGATATATCCTTTTTCCATTTTTGTTAAAGAAGCAATTGTCTATAATGTTACAAAGCCTTGTCTTTAATTTATTCGTGCGGAATGGTCGTGTAAGTTGTGAAAATCATATGATTTTGAATGCTTGTTGATATGCGAAAGGTTTCTGGGATTTTCAATTCACTAGAAGTTCTTTAGAGTTTTTTAGAATCCACATTTGATTTACACCACACATTTGATTTACACCACTTCTGACATATGACATACATGTATGCCAGAAGTGGTGTATACAAATCAAATGTTGATTTTAACAAATTCTGAATAATCTTATTCAGTCTGAAATCACCAATATTTTTTTAGAATAAAAAACAAACAAACAAAATTTAAAAAAAAAACCCACAAAAAACAAAAACAAAAAACGCTTCACGAAACGTTTTGACATCCTAGAAAATTTGTTTTTTCAATAAGATAAACAAATCGTATGACTAGTAATCCAAAAATTACCTTGTTATACACCACTCTGATTCTCAGAAGACGATATTAAAAAGATGTTGGAGTTCCTTATGGACAATATCCAAGCAGCCTATGGTGCTCGGGTCTTCTAACAGTTTGTTGGAATTCCCATGGACACGAGTTTTGTGTGCTCCTTTATTTGCTGACCTATTTTTATATTCTATTATGGAAGGATTTAACTTCCACATGAGAAAAAAAAATCTCTTGCTCTGGCCTTCAACTCGACATTTAAAATATTGACATCGTTCTATCTATTAACAAATAATAATTTTCATTCATATGTCGATTCAATAAATGCCAGTAAATTCGAAATAAAGAACTCAAATATCTTTCATATCTGCCTCATACATCATGTCATGTACTTCAATATTTATTGAACATAGACGTTGACTCAACAAACGTAACCGCTCCATCATCAATTTCCCTTTTTATGTAGCAACATTCCATTATCACCTGCATATATGGTCTTTATGTCTCTTAACTGATTCAATACGTAAGAATTCGAACTTGTTCTACGTATGGACAGTTTTTATATCGAAGCAGACAAACAAGTTGATGTTACAGAGTTTTCAACAGTCTCTTTAAAGTCATTATTTCGCAAATTGTATGGTCGTTATAGGGTGTCAAATTTACCAACACAACTTGTCAGCTGGTATAATGTTGTCTAACATATTTCATACAAATTAAGGCCGTTCTTTATACACTAATTTTGACTTCAGATTACTCCACCTACCCGATCGAGATAAGGGGCTCACGACCGGCGTGACGTCAACAAGGGATGCTTATAAATACACCTTCTCGACACCCGTCAGCCGTTTCACTATCCGATCGTAGCGTTTCACAAAACCAGTCGTAGTCGTGCTATTTCTCTTCTCGCTTCGGAGGTATATTTAAAATCAATCTTACAATAGAAAGAATTATTCAATCACCATTTCCTCGTGATTTTGTATACATCCTTATCGTCTGCAGTTATTCTAATGATTTTAAAAAAGATAATGAAATTGCACACAAATATTACTCTGAATCAAATACGGTCTGAACCATGGAAGTTAAATGATTGTTTGTTGTAAAATACACTATATATCACTATTCACAAATTTGAGTAAATCATGAACCCTAGACTCCAATTGACTTATACCTTAAATAAATTTATTTTTCTAATGCGTATTCATTTTATTAGCCCTTCTTCTTTTAAGATATGGTTACGGGATGATGCATAATGCAGACAATTTATTTAAGATTATCACTGATATTGCACATAATAACATATTTTTAATGACATGCAAAAAACGTTGCAGAAAAGTTTCAAATGCAGCATTAGTTGATTGACTGTGTATTGTTTTACGTTCGTCTTGAGAATATTTCACTCACTTTTCAAATCTAGGCTTTTTCAGATGATAGAAAATTGCTTTTTGAACAAAACCGGTACCCGAAAATACAAGTTTCTGGTCGTTGGCAAACAAGGTACATATTTTGTTAGAAACCACAGTGATTGCCGACACAAACTTGTACTCTGAAGTAAATATCCAGAGCATGCTTGGGCTTGTTAAAGATAATATTTATGTAATCTTTGAAAACCATGTCTTCCAACAATCCGTTGGTATTCCTATGGACCCCCTTATTTGACACACTTATTTTTATATTCATACGAAGCAGAATTTGTTCAAAAAATGTTAAGGGATAAAAACAAAATAATTGCCGTGTCCTTCTACCATACATATAGATATATACATGTAGTTGATGTCTTATCAATTAACAATCATAATTTTCACAATTATGTCCATTTGATATGTCCCGACGAACTCAAAATAAAGGACATCACAGAATCTGACATATCTTCTTCATGTTTGGATATTTTACTTAATATTGACTATAATGGCAGACTGACAACTACACTATATGATAAGCGTGATGACTTTGACTTTGCAATCGTTAACTTTCCTTTTCTATGTAGTAATGTCCCACCATCACTGGTTTGTGTGTTTCCCAGTTGATTCGATACGCAAGCTTGAGCATGCCATGCATAGTAGTGGGAGATAGTATGAGTAAATTCATGCAAATTATCATACAAGCATGAAACTTTGCACAATGACTACTTAACTAATATGTTCCAAAATTAAGACCCTGGCCAAACAAAAAAACAACAACATTTTTTTCAAGATGGCCGCCCTCATTTTCAAAATGGCGTTCTCGTAAATTATTATTATTGCTATTATCATCAAACACTCCGTCAAAATCGTAAAATTTGTGATGTGTTTCCATAATTTTATGTCTGTATGGTTTTCTGATATATACATATAGCAATTGAAACAAAATTAATGCAACTTCCGGTTTCAAAATGGCGCCTGAATGGTAAAATCTTATAGGTGGACTTTTTAAAGCGAGGCCAACTACTAACAAAAAGTTGATATTGCTGGGCTATATCGAATCACGTCAAATTAAAGTAATCATTTCACAAATTCTACGGTCGTTATAATAATGACCTTGTTTGCGATTACAAATTATCACTAAGTCATACGTTGACTGATTTGTTTCATACCCTTTGTTAGATTGTCATTTTCGTACTGTCACTAGATTTGACGACAGGTAATCCCGTTTACTTTATTTCGTCTAAGGGCTCACGGCGGGTGTGACCGTTCGACAGAGGATGTTTACACCTCCATGGCACCTGATCCTGCCTTCGATTTTGTCAAAGGCACATGTTGCCCTACACTCGACTCTGGATATATGTTTTTTGGGAGTATGATTACGTTTAACATATTGTTAACTTTGCCAATTTATATAGAGACGTAACCATTGCCGGTGAAGGGCTGCAAAATTTAGGCCTATGCTCGGCGCTTACGACCTTTGAGCAGGGAGGGATCTTTACCTGCTGTGAAACCTGATCTCGGTTTTTGCGGTCTCATCCGGAGGACTGCCCCATTTAATCGCCTCTTACGACAAGGACCTATTATTCTAACTCAGATCCACACGTGGTTGCAGAATTAGGAAATCTTGCAACCCCGCCCCCAATATCAAATTATGATCTTATCAAACTTTCGTAGTAATTTGTATCATTTATAGTTTGGATGTACACGATATATGTTCTTCGTAATTTACATCTACATGTATGAAGTGATAAATTTATACAACAATTATTTCGAATTCGGGCTCGGACTGCTCAATATTCGTGCAAAATTTCTACTTTGCACATGTCTACAAATTCAGGTAAATACATTTACTACCTGAAAATGCTCCTAGGCAGCGCCAGCATGGCAGGCATATTGCTCATTTACGTGCATGTAGGAGCATTGTGAGAGCCCAAAGCAATCGTACTGTTGTGCACAATCAATATTGGTCGTAAATCGCAGGTCGTAACTTTTTAGTGAAGCGGTAGTACGTGCTAAGTTCATGTTTACAAAGTACTGATGTACTCTACGATCGGTTAGTGAGATGGCCGCCGTATCCCCATATCTGGTATGTCTAGAGCCCCGTGCTTGTCCTATTCTTAATATTTTTATTCTTTATAGAAGTTAAGAGATTGATCACTGATCGTTATCTTCACCTTTTTCGTGATAAAAAACCTGAATATTTAATGTCAAGGGAGGTTATCAGATGCAAATCATGACCAAACATAGCAAGATGGATTTACATGTATTTCGCTCTTCGTAGTTTCACAAAAATCAGCCTTCTGTTTCATGATATGCAGCTAAATACAAATTTTGTTGCTGTATCACAAATAAAGTCCTTTGGTCGACAAGTGGGGCATCAGGACAAACCCGAGTAAACATCAATGATTGAATGAGTTATATCCTGTTTAGTACATCTGTAAAACACGATAGGTTTTTCCCGTATTCGGGATGGCAGAATAGACAAAATCAAACAATCTAACGGTACAAAGCTAATACATTCCACTGTGCTATATATCCACAACAACACGAAAACAATCCATTGATAATATCACATCATCCATTAGTAAGTCATTTAGGACAAAACGGATTTAAATCAGATATGAAGGTAACCGTTCGTAATAAGTCAAACAGAAGTAAATCCGATGATCCGGGAATGATATATCTGTACCATCAATATATTAAATCATACTGTTCATATTATACATTTTTTTTTATTAAATACATCTGCCTTACACATTTGCTCAGGTTTGACGTCAGCAAGAAAACGGATTGTCCACAATACAATGAGAAAGCTACTATGATCGAAAGTTCAGTCAAGGCGACAGCGGAAGTCCCGCGCAATACAGTGAAATTCAATTTACAATCAACTATCTTCGATGGGACAATGTTTTGCATTCTAATTAACAATTAATTCCTGTTTCCGATACGTCTTGCTTTTAATTACGATCTCGTCTCTGGGTTAAAGTGGCAACATCTGATAGAGCACGCAATCACGTTTGCAGACATTACCTACACAATGAAGGAAGTGCGTACTCCTATTTTCTGCATTGCCGTGAAAAGTTGTTTTCGCGATCATTACATCAAGTTGGAGAATAGTATAAGGTGAAGCATGCGTGCCATTTGGCTATTTCTATCTTTAGTATACCTACGTGCATATGTAGTATGATGATTGTACTTTAACATGAAAAGACTAAGATAACAAACAGTGATCAATGGCATAAGTCCTAAACGGAATACAAAATAAGAGTTGTGAAAACATGGATCCCTGGATACATAAGAGGTGAGATCAGGTGCCTAAGAGGAGTAAGCATCACCTGTTGACCGGTCACACCCGTCGTGAGCCCATTGTCATGGCCAAATAAACGGAGTATCAGTGTATTAAGAACGGCTTGATTATTGAAACACGTCAAACAGCATTTGAGCCAAAAGCAAAATGTACATTGTAACATGTACTGTACATTTAATAAAGTTCATAAATTGCACGTGTTTAACAAAACAGCACACATGGGAAGACAATATTTCGGAGGGTACTTGTCTTCGAATGTTATCAAATCTCTGAAAAGGACAAATAGCTTCAGAAACACTATACTGTAGTAAATGCTGGGAAAAAGTTAGTACACTTACCATTCCTTACGGTGTCAAAGGTCATATCTGGATGCCTTGATGGAATGCGCACAAGGTCGAAGGCGTGGTACGGGTCTAGTTTCACAAGGAAGGAGCGAATTTCTTGAAATGATATTTCTTGATGCTCTAAAACACCTGCAATTTTCAATGAATAATTGAAACAGATTCACAACTTAACATTGCCAGACTAATCAATTATCTATTCTATCTCGCCAGGAGACAAACAGCTGAAATGTGTTTCTTTTTTTAGAATCTCAAAATGAAGCATTTTTCTTTCCAAATGTGTTTATAATGTCCTGTTCTAAATCTGTGGTACATGTATCAAAGTACTATGGGTTGCGCAAATAAAGCATTAAAATCAGGTGCAGAAAATACCATGGGTCTTCTTTATTGACAATATCTTCGTCACCATTAGTATTTTTAATAAACACAAAAGCATCTTTTGCGAAGAGTCACAGCGATCGTTTTACTTCGTCACGCGTTTGTTTTCCTCAAACGCGTGTCTCTTTCTTGAAAGGATTATAAACTAATACTTGCCTTTCGGTATGAGCGTCTTCTAAACCCCAGCCAATTAGCTTGATTCTTGCTAGTAATTACACCTACTTACTACCATCTCCCTGTCCTTACTATGAGGCAATGCTGAAATCCGTTTCTTACCGATCACGCAAAATCATTATCAAGAAGTAGTCCCTTTATGTTGCAAATCAATTGTTAAGCACGTGGGTTGAAAAATCCTTACTTTGCACTTTTAGAGTTGCTCGAAGACGTGTCTATGTTTTAACTTTTAACTATTAGCTTACTGCTTGTTTGTGTTTTGTTGTTTTACGCTGATTTGGCAATATATCAGTCACATTTCTATAAAAGCATGTTGCAATTAAAATAAAGGATGTTTGCGAAAATTGGATAGGTTGTTATTACGAAATATTAAGTAGTAATTATGACATTTAAAAGTCATAATGACGTCGAAATCAAATGCTGTTATGACAAAATGATTGATCCATATTACAATATATATACATGTAACAAAGTCTATCCACTCAGAACGAGGAAACAATAATAGTAAAAAATTTTAGATGTAAAACATTTAAAATTCTACTCCTTCCACCAGTCAGAAAACGTTACACCAATACTTTTCTTCTTGATATTTATTTAATTAAAAAACTCTAGTGAGTGCTCTCACAACACCCCACGCACCCCCACTATATCACCATTGATCTCTGAATGTCAATCCCATCCAAGATTTTACTATTTAAATAACAACTTCTAAAAGTTTCCTGGAAATCCATCAACAAGTGACAATGCGGCGTTTTTAACAAAAATCCATATTTAACTAAGCCCCCCTCCTCCCAAAAAGTGGTCCCCTTGCCCCCCTTGACAGATGTTTCAGAAAATCAATACAATCCAAGCCTTTGTCATTACTAATAAGCTTTTGTCATTACTAACAACTTCCTAAAGTTTCCTATAAATCCATCAACAAATGAAAGCGCTATCCAGGCGACAACATGCTATGACACACGGACGGACTGGCGGGTCAATGTCGTTGCGTGGGGGTATATTAAGGATCTTTATAAGTCGTTATTACACAACGTTTTAACTCGAAATGTCGTACCAATGACTATTTATCTCGTAAAGCGGACTTTTTTCTTCCATAATTACAACTAATCATCTCGCCATTATGACTACCCGAAAACATTAACAGCCGATGTCCCACGTCGCGACAAGCGTACCGGTAGTGACGAGAAAGAACCCATACTGCTATGGCTATGAGCTCCATGTATAGGCTCCAATACATGTACTAGCACCTCGCCTGGCACGCCTCAATATGAGCAAAATATTATTATACAAACGCCAAAAACACGCAAAATCGTTTCTTAAGGGAGTATACTACATCATCGTAATGGCCGACTTCCGTTACAGAGATGAAAAAGTAACTATCGGCAGTATTTATCAATTTCTTTTCGAATTACATGCCTAGCGAGTAGCATATCGACTACTGAACCGTAGATCGAGGGTTTGAATCCAGCTGGGGTTTTAATTTTTTTTCCAGAATACTTTCTACTAAAACTGCATTTTTGATTGAATAACGTAAAATTTCCAAACATTGTTGTACATATCTTCCACTTTTCATCCCCATCAAAATTTCTCTGGTGTAACATTCCTTCTTATTTGTATTTACGACTTGGTATTTCAAATTGTAACATCCTAGCTCAAAGATTCTTATTTTCATAGTCTCAATTGATGATTATGATTCAAGTAGGCTTTCATACTTTTTTTACTGTCATTCAACTGATGCTAGACTTAAAGTAATGTGAATGTACTTATTACGTATTTTATTTTCATTGTTTAATCAATCTGGTTTTATTTATTTATTTATTTTGCTGATTTTACACCGTTCACCAATTTGTACTCTAAGGGGAAATAAAAGAAAGAAGGACATCAATTGGTTATAAACTATATTGCAAGAAGGCATTGTCAAGTAATATTGATGTAAGATAAAAGCAGCACTGCAATGTGAAATGATTCCGTATCAGTTTTATGCATGTCCATTTAGCATTTTGTAGCAAGACACCATTGTCATACACAAAACAATTATTAGCCGCCAACATTGAAAATAATGGTCGGGATGAATTTACACAGCTTCTATTGACAGTTCCTAGGCTCTTTTTCTAATATTTCATATTTACGCGTTCACCGTGTTAGGATATGTATTAAAAAGCCATTAACGCAAAGGCAAGAAAATCTACTTATAAGATTAAAAGCCCGTGTTAGACTTATCTTGAAGCTATGCAATTTCGCTTGCATTAGGTTAATTAATCAATTAAATGACAAACATAAAATCTAAATTTGGATAAGTGAGTGATACTTAAAAGAAGTCTAAGAGTTAATTACAATGGTTTTGCGTCACTATATGATTAATGACACTCGTCAGATTTACTTATCGAATCGGGTACGGAATGCAAGCTTTGTTCTGCAGGTTTAATATACATTCGAGTAAGCAATCATTGAATTGTGGGATTGAAATACATGTATGTCCGATTAATTAGGTTTCTTCAGTCGTACATATATTTCGTTATCGTGAGTGAAAAGAGAAAAAAAAAGATATCAATTCATTAGTTTCGTATCACACATGCATTTATTCCACTCCGGGTTTCGCATTCTGCTAGTGGGAAAAACTTGACAGTGAACTTACTTTGATGAAAACTGTCTCGTCTAAGGCGAGATGTTCTCTCGTATATCTGTACACATCAGCATTAGTGTTTTGAAACACGAACCTTTGTGCCATACTGAATTGTTCACAGGGGACGACCTTGCAAGATCAACTATATGACTAAGTGCAATTTGTACAATACTTCTCATAATAATTTAACGGATTTGTGTGTCTTTCACTGTAATGCCGGGAGTGAGTGGAAGCCGATAAACTTCAGCGAGTATATAGCCCCGTCCCTGTGTGTATACTAAATATTGGCAGACAAGCAATAATAACAGATACTGTAATGAGCAAGATAAAGCAAATCTGAATTATTTATCTAACCTACAAGCAATGGTCTCAAAATAAACAATTCAATTTCTGTTAAGGTAGCAAGCAACGGTCAATATGTAGGGACGGAAATGCGATTTCCAGCAACAGTGAACGTGTAATCCAATGTTTTGTAAGAGATTTATACAGAGTAATCATGTTTCATTTCCGGTGTGTCTCTGTGACCGCCAATGCCAGACAGTGAGGGTTTCCTTCAGTGTTGTAAAAGATAACAATCAAATAGACGTCAATTGTTTTGACAAAGGTATTGGAATCTTTTATGGATTTATAAGATGATAAAAAATAACGAACAGTGGTCAATCTCGTAAATCCCAAATATAATACAAAACAATTTAAAGGTGGGGCAAACACGAACCCCTGGACACACCAGAGGTGGGATCAGGTGCCTAGGAGGAGTAAGCAGCTCCTGTTAACCGGTCACACCCACCGTGGGCCCATTGTCTTGATCAAGTAAACGGAGTAATCCGTAATCAAATTAGTGTATAAAAAACGGCTTAATTGATACGAAACACATCAGACAGTATTTGGCCCTATAGCAGACCACGCTGACGAGCTAAATCGTTATAACGACCATAGAATTTGCGAAATGCTGCCTTTAAACGTGACTGTTGAAAGCCTGCAACAAAAGAATACTATTTTTCAAATACGCCTTTATTTTGTTTTCTTGGTTAACACACCACCCCTTTCTACAGAGATGTCACCAGCTGTAGGTAACGTGTCCCAATTTTTGAGGTTTCTTTCTCGTGCTAGTTACAAGTAAAACCTACCAAGACACAAAAAGTCCGCGACTATCGCTTCTTCATGCCAAACGTTTGGTAAAACCTTAAAGGATAGTCACTACCTATGTTTACGTGTTAGATAAAGGACACCACAGAGTATTCCATGTCTGCTTCGTACTTGGATATTTTATTGAACATTGACATTAACGGCAAACTAATTACTCAACTTTATGACAAACGGGACGATTTAAGCTTCTCCATCGTCAACTTCCCATATTTATGTAACAATATTCCATCATCACCTGCATATGGTGTGTATGTCTCTCAACTTATTCGATACGCAAGAGCTTGTTCTGCGTATGGTCAGTTTTTGAATCGAGGCAAGCTACTTACAGACAAGTTGTTGTTGCTGGGGTTTCAACAGTCACGTTCAAAGGCAGCATTTCGCAAATTCTATGGTCGTTATAACAATTTAGTTTACCAATATGACCTACCATTGAGTCAAATGCTGTCAGATGTGTTGCATAGTCATTGTGTAAGCCGTGTTTCACACTCTGATTTGACTACGGATTGTTCCGTCTACCTGATCAAGACTATGGGCTCACGGCAGGTGTGACTGGTCGACAGGGGATGCTTACTCCTCCTAGGCACCTGATCCCACCTCTGGTGTGTCCAGGGGTCCGTGATTGCCCAACTCTTGTTTTTGTATTCTATTTAGGACTGACGAGAATGGTCACTGTTCGTAATCTTTGCCTTTACATTTAAGGCGGCTAAAGCATGGGCGGGGATCAAACCCACGACCTCCCAGTCACGATGCTAATGTTCTAACCACTGACCCCCGCACAACCTGTCATTCATATAATCTACACTGTACTGCATCCGTCGTCTGTCTGAGTTGTGAAGTTTTGAATATGTATAAATACTCTTCTGAAAATAATTAACCAATTTGAACAAAGTTTGTTATACAATATACAAAATGTATGATCACTGTATATTGAAACAATACTGCAAGATTCACAATCGTTTCCCTCTTGTACGAAGGCAAAGTTCTACATTAGAACTTTAGAAATAGTCTTTTCTACTTTTAGCCATCTCTAGCCCCCCAAACATTAAATGCCATATATATATATATATGATAGAGGAGGAGGAGAGAGAGAGAGAGAGAGAGAGAGAGAGAGGAGAAGAGAGAGAGAGAGAAGAGAGAGAGAAGAAGAGAGAGAAGAGAGAGAAATTCTAAAGAATATGGAAGCCTTCCAGAAATACAGCCCGTGGGGGTCCGGGTTAGAATAGGTCCCAGCATCCCCTTGCGTGTCGTAAGAGGCGACTAAATGGGGCGGTCATTCGGAGTGAGACCGGAAAAACCGAGGTCCCGTGTCACAGTAGTTGTGGCACAAAAAAGATCCCTCCCTGCTCAAAGGCCCTGAGTGCCGAGCATAGGCCGAGTTTTGCATCTCTTCAACGGCAATGGTGACGTCCCCATATGAGTGAAAATATTCTCGAGTGGGACGGTAAAAACAGTAAACAATCAATCAATCCAGAAATGCAATACCTATGATCCCTTGTTCAGCTTCTGGGCCAGACTAATTAGATAAATGGTGAAAATTCTTTTAAATAAAAGCATTCTGAGAGTATTGCATAAGCAATTATACCGGCACCACCATTAATAAATCAGAGAATGCAATGCTGTGTGACCTGAGCTTGAACTAAAACATAGGCATGCCAATATCATATTTAATTAGTTTAATGTTTCGTTGTTCATACAGTTGAAACACATTTGGGATTTTTTAAAAAGTCTTATTTGGAAGATTTTGATATTAACTTCATTTCATAAGCATGAAGGTTATATCCTGTGGGACTTCAATTCATAAACATGAAGCTTTGATATATATATCCTAGACATGTCACACAGTAAAAACTCAGACGCCGACGTAGCTAATTTATGTGTTCTGTATTATATAAAATATAAATCTTATATGGTACCAATTTTGATACACCAGATGCGCATTTCGACAAATTATGTCTCTTCAGTGATGCTGAACAGAAATGTTGGAAATCCGAGACATGAAAGTAAAAACTTTATAAAAGTGAACAATGTAGTGCCAAAGACTGGAGCCAAATACTTCGAAGGATCAGAGCTATGCCTGAGGGAGATAATCCTTAATTTGATATGAATTTCTAATTTTACTATTGCAATTAAATACATATCCTTATTTCAAGCTAGTAACATAGTACATAGCAACTGGGCTGTAGAGACCTTCGGGGACTAACAGTCCACCAGCAGAGCCCTCGACCCAGGGGTCATAATATAAATCTTATACGGTACCAATTTTGATGCACCAGATGCGCATTTCGACAAATTATGTCTCTTCAGTGATGCTGAAACCGAAATGTTGGAAATCCGAGACATGAAAGTAAAAACTTTTATAAAAGTGAACAATGTAGTGCCAAAGACTGTCCGAGCCAAATACTTCGAAGAATCAGAGCTATGCCTGAGGGAGATAATCCTTAATTTTGATATGAATTTCTAATTTTACTATTGCAATTAAATACATATCCGTATTATATATGTAAGACTCCAAAGTGCGATGGTGTCCCCAAAGTGCGATGGTCTACGCCAAAGC